>JAQIXS010006033.1:0-11444 GCA_034700785.1 Rossiulus vilnensis
GATGTAAAACCCTAAAAAATCATAATTTTCCTTATCTATACATTTAAAGTAATAGGCCATATCACTTTGCTTAATGTAATATGCTATGGCCTAAAAATGTGCAAATGTTAGAACATTAAATTAAATTTGGGACAGTATATTTTTGATAACACACTGTACATCTTTTCTAAAATGTAACATTCTTTTTTAATGTTTAAAAACTATGACAGAAATAATATTCACTGCACTTTATATATTTTATAGAGTTTAGTCAATGATAAGATTTAGCTGTAGCAACCCATTAGGATTGTAATTCATCTTATTTATGCACATTTGAGGTCATTATATTAAATTTGGAAAAACATTTTTGATAACATGCTGTACATGTTTCAAAACATTCTATCCATATGCCAGTAAGTGTAGCCTATGCATAGCAACACAGAATTCAGATTAGGGTTGACTATCCTTTCCAAGCTTTGGCAGAGCTGCTTATTTGAATGACTAGTTTTTTTAATGGCTACAACTTTCCATGAAGGTGACGTCATCGTGGTGGGCAGCACTCGAGGCGCTGCTTTCTCGACGGCCTTGACAGCAACTGCAAGTCAAGTTTAGTCTAGGAAAATTAGCAGGAGAGCAACAACAGCCAGGAAGGGAGAAGGAGTGCAACTGAAAACAAAGTTGCAAAAGCACTTCATACAGTCCATTACCAAAGAGGTCTGGGGCTTGACACTGGATTTACTCAACTGCAAACTTGCATAAAGCAAGCAGCAGGTCTGGTAAGAGGTCCCATCAGTATGGAAGCAAGCAGTCGAATTGAAGAAACTGTGCAAGCACAGACTTCGCCAAAAGTTGCATCTGTCCGCAAACCCACGTGTGCCAGGTGCAGAAACCATGGCGTTTCTGTCAATCTTAAGGGCCACAAGCGTTCCTGCAAACGCAAGGACTGTTTCTGCCCTAAATGTATCCTGATTGCTGAGAGACAAGAAGTCATGGCACGACAAGTGGCCCTTAGAAGGGCCCAGGCCCAGGACGAAATGATGGGCCGAAGCTCTGTGGAGGATGTGGTGAGGCCAACATCGAGGTCCCCCTTGGCCTCATCATCATCTGCTTCTGGAGTGGACTCGTACAGTGGCAAATACCCTATGACGCCAAGAAGTTGCTATTCAATTTCATCGCCAATCTATGGTAAGCATGAAATTGAGTTACAATTTTGCTAGGGGTTTAGGAGTTAAATTAAGAAAAAAATAAAAATGAGTTTGATAAAAATATACCTAAGTATGGAAAAAAACTGCTTCCAGTTTATTTCACCCCATTTTCATTTGGCAATGCATGTCATTGTGGATGCAATGAACTCTGTGCACATCAACACCAATGTGCACCTCAATAACAGCAAATGCCTAATATGCATTTTGTGTTGCCAGGCCAAAAAATTACTTTATGGAGATATTTCCATATTTACTATATTTTTCTATTTTCATTTGACCCACGAAGAAGAAGTAGGCACGTAATACCCGTTTTAACATTTTTTATTTGGCAGGGACGCAAATGAGGTCATACACTTGAAATGATGCTGAAAAAGCCTTCGAGCCTGAATGTCTCGACTCTTCAGGTAGTTCTAGAGGTAGTTCTTCAGGATCGAATAACTTAACCTTGACTGGTGTAAACCATGTGTTGTTAATCCACTGTTGCCACTAGTTTTCGATTGGTATACCATTTTATTTGTGGAAGCTTCATGGCGTGGATTTGTTTTCACAAAGGGACGTTAGTTTTGCTAGGAATAAAATTCTTCAATAAAGGACTATCTTGGGAGGGAGGAGTCTTCCAAAACCAGACAGGGCGTGGGAGGGGTTCAAGGATATTAGGCGTCCAGAGATCTTCAATTGGAATATTTAGTTTGATATTGAAAGAACTCATTGAAAATTGGGCAAAACTGATTGAAAAGTGATGGTTTAATACTCACAATCTAGTTAGTGAAATGTACATGTATTTGCAACACCAATGCAAAATATGGCTGAATGGTTAAAATCAGATTTCGTTTCTTACTAGGAGATTCATCAAATTAAATCCCAACTAGCCTGTTTTACTGTCAGAATTACCTTGTATACCATCTTGATCCGAAGCTTATAAAATTAAATTCAGTATGAAATGAGATAGCATTTTTTTCCAAATCGGACTGGACATAAAGCAGAGGGCAGGATGAGGATGGGGAGGGGGGGGGGGGGAGAGGGGGCGAAATAAAAACCAGACTGCTAGAGGAGTGTAAATGGATTTTATGCCCTCAAATTTCAGTAACTTATCAAGTCCTGCTTGCTAACATAACACCTTCAATAAATGCATAACTTGAATAAAAATTCCAAGTAAATGATATTCTAACAATTCCCGAAATGATTTCTGCCAAAAATTCAGAAACGCCTTTGCATTCTTTCACCGACTTCCAGTCCAGTGGAGTCCAGTAGTTTGCTACGTAATACGACAAGGAAGTCAATAGCCCAGTTAAGCATCTTAGAGATGGCCATTCTATCAAGCCCCCTTCCCTCCTCCCTCAGGTCTTATTTAGTACATGTAGTCCAGATGATGTCAATATAGGCCTATTTGTACAAAAAGCAAATGATTTTGAATAGGGGAAACATGTTTAAAAACTGACGCCATAATGTCTCTAACATGTGCCGTCCTACTTCCTTATGAAATTACATCCGAATTCAGTATGAAATTCCAATTTTTACATTAATGCGTGCTTATATTTTTTAAATTAGAAGGGAATTACCAATCAGAGATAGGATTATAAGGAGACCGTTGATTCGGGGAAATAACCGAAAGACATCATATTTATGTGCTATTAAGTACATTAGTGGTCGTTATTGATGGGCTTCACTGCACTCAAAAATGATAGCATAATAAAATGTGTGTCCATGCGCAAAAGAAATGCATTCAAATTAAGATATGCATTTAAGTTACAGAGGAAAAGGTTCTAATTTTGATTAGTTTCTGGTAAAATTAAGACTTAAACAGCGAGAGAAGGGCATTTATTTGCATGTTTTGAACCAACAATTGAATAAATGTTGACAAAGTTACGGGAGATAAAAAAACCAGGAAATTAATGAATAATGAGGCGTGTTATGTACACGTAAATCAGTTCGCGCTACGTCACAAGCAGTTATTATTTAACCATTTGAACAGGCGAAATTTGGAGGGTGCAGCGATGACCTCCTTAAAAATGATAAAAAAAACTTCTTGTTGCTTTTTTGTCATTACTAGGTCCTGAAAACTAATAGGAAATAACACACACTGTTGACGATACATTACAAATTATTCCATTGATTATTTTTCATTAAAATGCATTGATAAATAAATATTATCAAAACAATAACTTTTTTATAAGAGCAAAACTCTGATAATTCAAATAATTGGTGCTATGTTAAAATTAAAATTAAACGTAACTAAGTTTAAGTAACAAAGCATGATTTGAAATTTAAATTTATTTCTGAATTTGGCGAAGATTGTTTCATGCGTTTAAAAATAGGAAAATTCATTATTTAGTGTGGATTTATTCTTGTAAACATGATTTCTCATTGTCGTATATTCTTTCCCTTCCTGAATATATTTGTGAGTTAAATTCGAATCAAGTACTGTTATTTACTATCGAAAACAATTTATAACCATTTTAAAGTAAATCGCCCTTACTCATAATAAAATTGTTTTTTCAAACCTTGAGTTACGTGATTCATTTTCTTTGTAAATTGATGTTTTTTAATAAACGTTAGAATTCTCGAAATGAATGCATATATTTTTTTTTCGCTGAAAGAATTATGGGACAAATTCAAATTCATCACATTGTTTAATGGCGATTTTGATTTCTGGAAATGTTTAAGACTTAAAATTTAAAACGGAAACTTCAATATTTTGAATTTTTTGTTTTTATAAATTCTGACCCTAAGGAATATCTAAGTTCATGGGTGTAGGGCTTGGCTCCATCTTTTTTCAATATTCTCTGAAATGCATACTGTCCAACTGACCTGTTTTGTTTTTCTCCTCGTTGCAATGACATGCAGGCCCATTGTGTTTCTAAGGCCAGACACATTTGCAAAAAAGAAAAATCCACACCTTTGTTGTCGACAATTGATACATGTGTCAATGCACCTATGTCAAGTACACCTATTCGCCGTTATCTTTGATTACACTGTCCGACATTTGCCATTTACAATGGGGATCTCCTGCATAGCTGATGTCGCTTAAGGTCGCTTGCTCAGATTCGGATAAATGTAAATTAAATCAGATCTTAATGTTCAGGTTCCGCTGCATAGATTTTCTTCATTGTCCTAATAAATGCTATGGGGACCTCACAATTGGTCATTGAGGTTACAAAGCTTTCTGGTCGCAATAGATACAATTTTTTGCCACAGTGTTTCAAGGGGTACATTTGGCAACCAAATGCAATGATCGTGTCGAGTTAACTTCAATAAAACCTTAAGTAAATTCGCAATAAATACAGTGTAGGTCGACATCACTTCACCTATTCTTAATACTCATGAAAAATTTTACCGATGATTATATAGTCATGTGTACTACTTCTTGCACAATGATAATTATATCTGCTTACATGCGCATGTATATATTTTCCAATATTGAACAAATTTAACAATATACATGTGCTTCTCAGTGGTGCATGTATTGTTTTTGGTTTTTTCGATTTAAAAAATGTGTATAAAATCAAACCATTCATATACAAATTAGATTCACTTGCAAACTAACTGTTTACAATTTTTCTATTTGAATTTAGTACATTGTATTATGTCATACATTGTGCGTGTACGTGTTGAATGCGTATCCTACAAAATCTATTTTTAAGAGATATCCAAAGCATATACACACTACAAAAATAGCCGGATCAACAAAATCATATACTGGGAATTCAAATGTGCCAATAAAATGCAAGAGCATTTTGTGCAAATAATCTCTCCTGTCCCATGACTAATTTTCCATGGGCTGGCATTCGGTGTGGCTTTCTTTATGCTGGGAGCTATGCTCTATAAGCTGAATAGCTCTGATTGGTTTAGGCTCAGTCTATTCTTCTGTGGATCCGACTATACATTAGCTCAAAATAAGTGTTCAGTTTGTCTCATTCATCGTTTTGGTAGCCTTCCTCCCTCCCCCCCTACCTACCAGACGGCCAAAAGCAGTCCATGATTTCATTCTAGATAAATGATTTTCTTGCTTAAATAGCCATATTTTACTATTATTTGTAATCCAGTTCTAAAAGGCCTATTTCTAAAATGCTGAGGCTAAAATCCAGGATTCGGAACCCAAATTTGCAAAATATTGGGACATTTCTCAGAATTTTTTATGTTAAATTGCAGACTAAAATCCCGTATTTGCAACTAAATTTTTCAAAATTTTCGTCCATGGCGTCCGTAAGAAATCAGAAAAATTAAGTTGATCCTCCATCTTCCCCCTTTCCCTCCCCCCATCCCCCGACAATGTAGGTCCTGGATGCGCCACTGGTCTGTATACAAAGTTGTTCTTTAGCATAAAACGTTGCTCAAAGTCATGATTTGCAAATCTTTGCTGCCTGCAGTCTGACCTAGCCATACCATATTACGTTACAGTGAATGGAAATGGAAGTGATTTGCATACAATAATGACACCTAAAACTGGCTTGTGTATGTATGAGGCGTGCACAGATGACGTAGAGAGTTCAAGGATACTTGCACCTCTCATTTTTAATGGTCTGATAAAATGGACTTTCACAACTGTCTGTGTCCTTCATGGTCCATTCGCTGAGTCCTTAATTGTTCACGACACTGGTTTTATTGCTGTCATGGTCATCAAACAAATCGCACTGAAAGTCGTTATGGCCGAGCATTTCATAAAACTGAAATATTTCTAGATGATTTTGAGATCATTTTGCGGCGCATCAGACCTTTAATGAAAAAGTGGAAAAAGGAAAATTTGCATTAATGCGCATTGAAAATCAAGGTAGGCATGCAGCTGGTGTGAGCCCTGTGATTAATGACCGAGCTAGAAATTTAGTTTTTAAAACATTTTATATACAAATTGACCCTCAACATGCAAAAAGTAGCTTTCAATGTCAAATTAAGTTTGTTTTTTTGTTCTGTCTCTGGTAATTTTGCTAACATCAGTGCACTTTTAAATTGTTTTCTAAATACCCCATGAGAATTTTTTTTTCAGGTATCACATTTTAACAGGGATAGACATGAGTGCCAGGCAACTTTTCTTCTTTTTTTTAAAACACAGGTTAGGATACTGTATATTCTTTTTTTGTTTTCACAGCCTTTTTAAACTCACAACAGGTTTGGTCATTTGCAGGAAACCAGACCTATAGATCATCTTTTACGCACCTCGCATGATTAAGTACTGCAACAACTTTTAGCTTATAAACTTTTTCTTAAAAGGTAGTTAATGATTTTATTTTTCAACTGAAGGACGAGCATCGATGGTTGTAACATTGGCAATCGAATTTGCCGGTGTTTTATACGGGCGAATTTATGCCACAATTTGTATTGATGGTGTTTTGCCCAATTAACTTGCCAAACATGCTAAACTAATAATTTCATAACCATTTCCGGGTTTATTAACTTGCGGCGCAATTGCCATGGAAGTCTAGCACGTATCAAGGGAAACTTACATGACTTATGTACATTTCTGCTCATGTACAATTAGTAGGTCACTGGTCATCATAGAAAACAAAACATACTCATTTGCAAACTAAATAGAATGTAGTACATACACGTATACACTGCCAGTAGTTTATTCTTCTTAAGTTACATTTTGTAATTGCCTTCCCCATTTGCCAAAATTGTCTTGTCGCCTTTATTTGTTATTTGCCATATTTGAACAGAAATTAATGGTTAACAAAGGTTTAACCTAAATGGTATCATTGAACACGAATATTAAGCAAACAATAGTGTTTTCTCTTAAACCTCTGAAACCAAAACATATAGCTGCTAGAGATACAATTATACACTTAATTATGTAAGAAGTAATGTTACATGTAAGACATTTATAGGCAAGGCATATATCTACAACATATTTGATATAAATTACATTGTGCCATATACCACACAAATTTAGTTTATTGTAGCATTTTAGACAAATTATAAGCATAATGCATTAAAATCTAACTTTACACAAAAGTGCATTATGAACATTTCATAAATGTTAAGATACGTTAAGGGAATTATTTAAAAACCTTGTTGCATGACTCCATGTTTACAATGATTAATTCATAGATAGTATGATTTATAAGTGTGCATGTGCTGAGAAATTTATAAATTGGAGGTCCATCTCGTTCTGTTTCTAAACTTTGCACTTTGTTGCATGTCTGGATTTGGTTAGAATCATTCAAAGACACTTAAGAGCAATGTACCTGTAGGTCTATACTATCTCAATCAATTCAAATTTTAGGATATAACCAGTTTTTATACTCTACCCTTCTCAACTGAGGACAAAGTTGCCATTAAATTGGTTTCATTGTATTTTTATTACAATATGAAGGTATATTTTACTGCAAATGTGAATTGCTTTTGCTGCATATACATGTGCAACCAATTTTGTTGAGGAGGTGGTTTAAGAGAAAATACTGGATTGTTTGCTTAATATTCGTGTTCAATAAATAAGTTTTGACGGTTATTGGCCCACTAGAGTTTATCGCTTTTACACGAAATAATAGTTTATTTTCAATTAGCACATGTTAAATAACACAGGTTTGGCATGGATTTTTAGAAGAACTCAAGAATCGTTCTGCATTGTAAATTTTCTTTAATTATTGACAGTAAAATAATGAAATATGCCACGAAAATTGAGAATTATGAATAGCACTTTGACTAAATTTAATTTGCTTATAAGTTGTTAATAATTGACTCTTTTTATTGCAGATATAAATAGTCCACAGTATCGTATGATGATAAAAGACCTTCTTCATAAATTGTCAGCCAAACTTCATTGCACAAGTGATTGCCTACCTTTACTTCTTATTTGCGCTAAAATAAATAATTATAATTTTGAAGCAACAGTGGAAAATATTTATGCAGGTTAGTGATGATTTTATTTCTGTTGCCAGTATCATTATACATTGAATTGTATTTGGTGAACCACCATTATCAAGTCTCTTAAATTTATATTATTTATTAAACATGAGTGATAATATTGCCATGTTTAAGGGGTAATAGTTATGCAAAATATTTGTTCTGCAGGTCATTTAAGGTTGAATTTAAATCTTGTATTTAAACTTTTATAGTCAAACAATCGACGATACAATTTAAAGTTATTAAAAACCGTTAATATTATTTTAAATCATGGACTATTCCTATTAACCAATAGATCTTTAACACTTTAGCTTAACAATATTTTAGGTTGTTGTCTAATTTAACTACATGAATTATGATTTCGTAAGGCAGTTTTAAATGTTTCCTACATGGCCATAGTTCAAGAGCTACTCTTTCAACAGTTTCAACTTTCCCCTCATTCAAAGCTAAGATTGGAGATTGGAATGATTTATCTTCTATTCATATGTACAATTTGACAATCAAGTAATAAATTATTAAGCACATGTAATCGTGAAACATTATTCTGTCTCCGTAACATTTGGTTTAAATGTTCAATCATGGCGTTTACAAGTTAAAAATGTGCGGTCTCAAAGTATTATTTCTTAAGCATGGTTAAGTCATGGTGCTTATTGTACTATTGGTACTAATGGTTTTAAAAAATTATGTTGGAAAACAATTTAATGATTGTAAATAAAAATATGTGTCACATTAGCTATTTTTCAAAATAACCAGTCTGTAAGAATGTTGTTACATTTTTAACTGCCAGAATCGTTTTTTGTGCTCTTTTTAATTTTTTGCAAACCTGTCATTTACTAAAGGTGTGTGATTTGAATTTCAGCCCAAAATGAAGTTAAAGCCTTGGGGATACAAGATATACATACACCGTCATTGCTGATGACACAGACATCCTTGTGCCCTAATTATAGCCCCGTGTGGCCATATTCGCATTTCCAACCCGAAACAGCTGGCAGGACATGGTTCTGGGGAACTAGAAGAAGTTTGTCACCCCCATCCCTAGCATTGCCACTTGTTGGAAGAAGGCGGCCAGAAAGCAATGATGGGTGACCTATTCTTAGGCTGTTCATTTTAAAAGAACAAATTATGTCATGCTGACAAAATGTCTCTTCAATCTTAACTTCAAAACTGTTTTAAAAAGGCGGTTGAGTCCTTGTCAAACGTTTGTTGCAGTTTCACTACTGTTCGCCTCTTTATGATCTTCTTCAGGTGCTATACATGCAATAATGTTTCAGAAATTACGTTTAGAACCAAATAAACGAACACAAACTGTCTTTAAACACTTTCAAGCCAAATGGCACGATTGTTTTTTTTAATGTAAAAAAAATTGCGCTCTTTGTGTTGCTTGAGCACCTGAAGAGGTCCATAGAGAGACGAAATGTCGTGCTACTGCAATAAATTAAGCAATAAAATAAGAAGGGCAAGTCAAGAAAGAGATAAAATGAGACATTTTACAAGCCTTAACAGTAAATGTCACCCAAATTGCCTTGGAATCTGTAGGAAAACGTGATATGCAATTTAGACTAATTCGAAGGATGCAGTTTAGGCTGATAAATTGTGATAATTAATGAAGACATGTTAGATAAAAGTTGACCTGAACAAGATGTATTTTTTCAAATGTACAATGTGTCCAAAGAGCCTTTGCATTCTTCTGTATATTGTAAGTATGGGAATTTAAAAGCCTACTTAATGGCATGCTTATAAAGGTATTTTTATAAATACAAATTATTTGTATCGGTATGATTAAAAAATTTGTTGAAGTTAGAAACACGTGTAAATATTCTCTGAATTTCACTCCCTTGAAATTCATGCATGGGGATTTACATGTATGCATGCATCTGGAGTATATTAACAAATTAAGCTCTGCTAACTTTAAAGAATGCATCCGTCCCCCCTAATCCCCTTTAACTCCTAAAATTATACGAATCATCAGTCAGTGAGTGAGGACAATTGGCTTTAAATAAATGTACATGTACAGTATATGTAGATAAAACATGCCATTGAGTCTTTATTTTGAATTCACTAAATATTCATGTATGCAATAGCTTTTGGGACACCTTGTATTATTAATTCAGTTTAATAGAAGCTCCCAATCAACGATTACATAATACACCTTATCAAGAAAGAATTTATTGTTAAACTCGCTTAACACAAGATAGGATAATGGCATATTCTTACGTGTATTTTGTACAGCAGTCCTCTTTACGCGGTCAGTACATGATTTCACTAATTGAAAATTTGAGTCTATTCACCATGCTCAAAATCCAAAACTATGCTCTTGATGTACCTTAAAGTGACGTCATGTGACCTGCGACGCTTCTGTCCAAAGAACAATTCTAGTAGTAATATACCATTACCATAATCTTATGCTAATATAAAGCGGACGTTTTACATTTTTTTGCCATGAGACTTATGTCTAAAATTCCAAATTGCTACTTGAAAGACTAAATAATTGGCAAACTACGCTGTTCTTAATGTACTAACGTCATCAGCATAAATTGTAAATCCAATTAATTTCCTTAGAGAACGTTTCATTTGTAAATTAATGGAAATAAAGATTTTGCATGATGCATTGATTTTTAAACCTTGATTCAACATTTCTTTTGTTCTTACAGTAAATTTTAAAGAAATGGCAACAATCCAATACATGTACATTACATGAATATGTAAATTCTTCTTAATGTTTCTAATAAATGAATTAAATGTTATATTTATCTGATTACAGTTGATACCAACTCTACAATAAAATTAAATATCCATTATACTTGTTTTTACAGATTGTGATAATTTCAAAATGCTTTGCAAATACCGCTACACAGTTCCTGAAATTTAAGAGAATTTGTAATGCATATTAAATAGTTGGCATTGTTGAGATGCTTGAGTATGAAGTATGACCACATGGACTTTCTACATTTGGTTAGTTGCTTTCAAATAATTATTTTTGGTGGTGCTGGGAACTTCATATGAATGCACATACATGTATTGTGGATTCGCATGAAATATGCCTATGGTAGACCATATTTATTTTATTCATTATTTTACATTTTAGTATGATGCAACATTTAATTCTCCTTATTTGTCATGATGCTATTAAATCACTCAGGTACTGTATCATAAGTTACTGCAAATAGAAACTGCCTAGTTTATTTTCAAAACATCCAGTTTTTTACTCCCAAGCAAGTAAGATTGCTTTATTTTTTGTTCACATAAAAGGATGCATTTTTTTTCTAAATTTTTCCATCTCATTTTGCTTGCAAGTTTGAATAAGACTCTAGGTGACCAGCAATAACTCAGTTGGCAAGCTTTTGTTCATTTCGTACCAATCAGAGAAATAAATTTTCGTTTGTTGTTGCAAATCTGTACTTTTTTGCACCTGCCTTAATGGTT
>JAQIXS010006034.1:0-11444 GCA_034700785.1 Rossiulus vilnensis
AACTCTCTGGCTATGCCCTACATCACGTAAAGCAACAACTTGTGCGGCTACTTCTGGTGTTGTGGTCATTTAATCGAAAAACCATTAATTAACAATATGGCTGGATAGCCACCGGGGTACAAGAATGCAAATGTCATAAATAATGCAAATTCGGGTTGCTTCAAGTTCAACATTTTCTGCCTCAAATATCCATAAGGACTTTTATGCAAATTAAATGATCTTTAAAGAACATTAATGTGCTTACAAAACGCATTTTTCCGATTTTAAATGGGATATTTCTTGCTGAGAAAACCCTTTTTTTCCTGATTCAGGATGGTGAGTCGAATTTTTTGCACTTGAGTGTAGATATTTCACGATATCGATGGGACGTGGCAACGTGGAACCATTTGAACCGGATTGGATGTTTATGGACGGAGCTAGATTCTTGCTAATTATTACTTGTCTATTAATTACTATTATTGTCTCAATGCATAAAACATTTCTAATATCGAAAATTATGGATAGACCGCTTAAAAGGCTCTCTCTTTCTATCGGTCCATTTGAATTCCCAAAATATTCTTGAGTGAACACAACCATAGTTTGTTACCTCAATCATATCGTGCAATGATTACCCTTCGACTTCGATGCACACGCACAGTAATCTTAGGTATAAATTGAAAGCTAATTTAATTTTTAAAACATGCGGTCCAAGTCTCTCACATTCTGCGATGTTAAATTGTTAATGATTGCAATTTCTATTTCCCCAACCACTGCCAGGCCTTTAATTATAAATTAAGAAAATAACACACACGGAATAATACATTGTTAAGCAAGTTATTAAGCACGATAATAAGAAATGAAATTATTGGAAAAGAAATGAAAATTACACAGAAAACATTTTCCAAAATAAACCCCTTAACTTAGGAAAACAAATATTCCACACAAGACGGTCGCAATGTGAGCAGAAATAAAGTTACCGACAATAAAAAAAGCGTATTTTACACTGCATTTTCTATTCGATTCGCACAAAAGGGGCACCCTCACTATTTTAAAAAAACGACGCAATCGCCAGCTGTGTGCCACACTGCGGCCATACATGTCGCCAGCCGCAGCCGGCTCTTCGTTGCGCAAAGCGGCCACAAGATGGCGCGAGTATGTGGAATCTTAACCTTCATCTCCATCTCAATGAGACATCTGAATGATGGAACCAGGTTTTAGTTGCAACCGCTTGGAAAAAAATTCGGAGCTTGGGATTCGGAGCGGTTTAGGGAGCCAGATGGAGTGCCTGCAGCCCAGTTCCGCCAGCAATTTTCGGATGGAACCCGGCCGCCATGGATAGGCCAACGCGAGAGGCGGCGCACCCCAGCAGCCAGGCATTCTCGGGCCGGAGCAGTTAGCGTCCCTGGTGAGCTCGCGATCTCGCGCGTGCGTTTTTCTCCGGTCTCGCGGTTGCGGTCGTCCACCCCCGCACGACTGGAACCACGGTGGCCGCCATCTTGGAGCCCTTACCACAGCGGGATTTGGAGCAGTCGAGACTCGGGGCAGCTGCCTGACTTGGTGCAGTGCTGCGTGCTGCTGTTCCTGGCCACCAAAATAGTGTCAGACCTTGCGCATTTCGGTACAGCGAGTGGACACTTAAGCGCAGGAGGAATTTCATCCACAGTCACGCTTTTCTGTTTAACGTTTTGGTGCAGCTTTTAACCGTCTTAATCTATTGTTTGGTGCAACACTTAACCGTCTAGTCTTCTTTGTTTTGGTGCAGTCTCACGTCCTGCGATAAACCAAGTCTTGTCTTTGTGCATCGTTATCTAATTCGCCCTAGCTTTGGAACTGCTGTTGGGTGCAGCCTCACGTCTGTTCGACAACGCTTAGGTGCACCGGTTGAGTTTGGTGCAGCCTTGGTCAAAGCCTGTGGTTTGTGGCGTAACCTTCAGTTTTTGCAGTGTAGCTTCAGGCATGAGCATGTCAAAGCCTTCATCATGGTGCAGTCTTTAGCTGCAGGGTAATATATGTTTTGTATGGTTATATCACCCAAATATAATAAGGGTCTGCTACGGGTGCAGTCTGCTATTGATATAACTCGGTTTCCTCGGTACCGGTCTTGAACCATGTCGCGCGACATGTACGGTTCTTCGGGCATCATGTCGAGCGGTGCTCAGCGCTCGCCTAAACCACCCCGGCGCGAGATGCCCATGGTGGGGCAGGGTTCGCCTTCCAAGCCCTACCCTGGCTCTGGCATGCCCCACCAGGGGGCAATGTCTTCGCGGGGCAGCCCCATCTCCGCTCAGAGGACACTATCCCCCCAGCAGTCCCGCAAGCAGCGTCATGGGGCTCGCTCCAGCAACAACAGTCCCTTGACTCTGCCCACCGATGGACATGTGCCTCACTCGCTGAGCAGCAGCGCCTTCAACGTGGCCGGCCCGGGCTACTACACCGATGAACTGGGCAGCCCCATCATGGACAACCGTGCATCTTCCGCACCAGGACACCACCGCAGCCGATCGGCCGGTCGTGCGGCCTTGCGCAGCTACCAGTCACTGGAGCGCGACCCGGAACGCGAGTTTATTCCCATCCGGGATGCTCGGGACCGATCCCTGGAGCGGAGAGACCGCTCGCTGGAGCGCCACCGGGACAACCTCTACGATGAAGAGCCATACACCAACCGCGGCAACCCGGATGCCTCCATGCGGCAGACCCCCAGCCGGGAGCGGGAGAGGGAACGGGACCGTGAAGCCTACGTGTTCGAACTACAGACCCAGCTGACCGAGCTGCAGAAGGAGTACCACAGCCTGAAGAAGGAGCTGGAGGTGACAAACCAGAAGCTGGGCTCGTCCATGCACAGCATCAAGACGTTCTGGAGCCCCGAGCTAAAGAAAGAGCGTGCGCTGCGCAAGGAGGAGTCTGCCAAGTACGCGCTCATCAACGACCAACTCAAGCTGCTCAACTCTGAGAACCAGGTGAGTTTTGATGGATCGGTTTTTCACATGACCTGACACTGTCTCTTGTAGGTTTGTCATCGTTTGGGAAATTTGGATCTTCAAGTTCCTCTTGGCCTCAATTGCTTTTGATAGCTTTTATTGCAATGGCCCGTATCAGATTTTCCGCTCTAATGGTATGGGAATACTGTATATTTTTTATGCTAGAGCTGCTCACTTAGCAGAAATGATCTACAGTGTTTCCCTTACTTGTACCTTAAGCAGCGCTCAAAAGCTGACTCGTGTGAGACAAACTTCAAATGCGAAAATCAGGTTTTGGCTCTCATATCGCTGCAGTGACTCGAGAGTTGCCAGTTGTTCTGTATCGTTGTACGTTGTAATTATAGCAAGCCGGACCAAGGAGTTTTTGAAATGAAACTTGCGGAGTATTGTATTGATATCCAACCACGATTTCTTATTATAAGATCATTGGAGCAATTGGCGTGCATTGCACCACTGTATTACGCCACAGTACCAACTGCATCCTTACACTCGAAGCATATCTAACGGGAGTCGATCTTCTATGCACTTTTTCCAAAAGTAACGTGGCATTTTTCAAAGCATCATTCAGTATAGCTTCTAAAACTATCATATGCCGAATTGCATTCGGAGTTTGATTATAAAATGGACCCAGCTGTGCATGACAAGCACACTCCATATGTGACATTGGCGTGCTCTACTAACTCAGGGCCAGTACCACTTTCGAATTCAAGCGATGCCGAAAGGCCGCAATCCATATTTCATTTGCTACGTGCTGTACTTTGAGAACAGAAAGATTCGTAAGCCCAAATTCAACCCCTAAAATTGGCAAAAATCTGGTCTAAAGATATGCCGCTGTTGAATGGCCATGTCTCGCATAAGAAAATACTTAAAGCATAAAACTGGTAGCCTGCTTCAGTTTAGCTGCTTACCGTCGGTTCATTGAAGGTGTTGCTTTAACCGCGAATTTTATCAAACTACTCTGGAGGCCGTTTACTGCAGTTTTCACGTACATTGTAGATTACGAAATGTTGCTTCTCAAAAGGCATTCTGAATGTGAAAGCAATTTGGAGAAGCAAGTTGTCTAGCCATCAACTTCTTTTCCATGCTTCCGCTCGTCCCGATGTGCTTTTCAGAACTGTGCACCATTGGGTTGGTAGTATTTACGCCATGCTAATGTTGCACTTTGTCTCCATTGTCTGGGCCATGGTGATTTGACGCAATTCATTAAACTTGTGATTCGATAGACCTAACTGCCGAAGTGCTTTTGCTGACATTGATTTTTGGCAGTGTACATTCAAAACTGCATGTAACGAGTTTTCGTCTTCTCGGTAACGTTCTGGAACAATCAAGTTCTTTTCTGTTGCTGTTCATGATGATGGCCTACCTAATGAAGCCAAAACGCTGTACGAAAGTTTTGTTATTAGAATATGAAAGTTGAGGACATGGGTAAATATTGGCACAATAATTGCGTTTTTTTAAGTTGCACTACAACTGTATACAGACTACGGTATACGTTTGTAAGAAATTCTTACTACGCATTCGATTGTGGAGGAAATATTAATTTGACTGAGAATTTGGCATCTTTTTAAATTAAAAATGCTGGCTTAAAGTTTGAACGATAAATAATTAAACTTAATGCTGATTTTGTTTCGGACAATGAGAGTTTTGGTTTCTGCTGAAATGTCGTTCATTTGTGTTGCACTTCTATGCCAAGAATTACGTTTTTGCTGCTGATTTAGCCAGTCAAGATACAATGTTCATGTACCGATGTTTTGCACGTAACGTGAATTTTTACAGCAAACTATGTATAGTTATTGCTCTGTTTATGTAAGATTGGTCTGATGTGATAGCGTGGTGTTTTATTTGGGTTGTGTGTTAAACGGAGATCGTTTGTAAGAGAATGTTGTCTTTTATTTTTAGTTTGGTGGTTTATTGAAGAATTTGTTTCGAAGTAAAATAAAATGCCATGTGCCTAAAAATGGCCTCCAAGGGGAAAGTTGCTTACTAGTCAAGTAAATCGAAAGTTTACATTTTGGAGTTAATAACATTTTTTTGTATACTGAAGTCCCATACCTCATCACGTTTTCACGTTTGTATAGTCTTTACCAAGCCATGATATCAGAATGTTATTGGTCAACTGAACGTGTAATTTCTAACTCGACCAATTTAAGGGTTGAAGGTCAGCGCTAATTGTCAACATATTAGCGATTAAAGTGTTGATGAACTCTTGTTAGTGCGCTACTCGCGCCAATTTTCTTTGGCATTTTCTCAAGATTTGATAAGACTACTACAAAGACATGCAATGTTTGCAACGGCATGGTCTAATCGTACATCAAAAATGGCAACAAGGCTTGCTTAATTCCAATTCGGTTTAAATTTTTTGATATGACTTGTTTGACATTTATGACCGCCATACTTGCATGTTCTAACCGCAGACTATCCTTGAATTGCTTTTTCATGAAATCTATCGGGTTTTTTTTGTATGGTTAGTTTTTTCAAATTTACTGTAAAAAGCAATATTTTTGATAGCCAGAATAAGCCTACATTTTCGCGCTTATTTGGTTCTCGTTTTCAGCAAACCACACAATGTGTCGTCAAGGGACGTTTTGTTGACAGAATTTCAAAGCCTTTCAACCACATTTAAAAGGAATCATTTCCCCTAACAGCGCCCTTATCTGTGAAACTGGAATTCGAAAACCCCGGTTTCGAGCAACGCGTCGCTACAAGCTTACAACAATGAAGGCCCAGGGCAATAGAAGCAGGCGACCAAACAGGGTAGAATAACCACGGAAAATAAACCACGAGCAATGATGTCCCAATAGCTTGTTCATTTCCTATCTCGTTTTGCTATTCCTGCCAGTTTTGACGAAACAGTCTTATCGTTTCAAGCTAATTTATCGTCGTAGAAACCCTACAGAGGAAGCATGATCCTCAAAGCGCCGATCACTCATCTGCCTGTTTACATTTTCAATCATGTTTTGAGAATCGTTCATGAGAGAGCTCAGGCTTAAGAATAGCGATGCTGGGTGTATCTATCGCTGGGATTTGAAAGCTGGGCCAGTTGTTGTGTGTTTAAGATGTTTAAGTCCATGTTTGAATGGTTGGGGTGTTAGGAATTTCAATAAATATACACAGAGAAATGCGAGGATATTTGTAGTATGAGGACATTTATACACACGTATTAAAGTATAGGACTTACTGTAGGCTACTTATCTAGTGTTTAAGGGAAGTCTAGGGGTTTCACAGAATCGTTGAATAAATCCACCGGGTTATACGTACATGTATTTAAGCTAATGTCCACAGGGATATTTAAAGTTAAGCTGATCCTTTGGGGAAAATGCGTTATCCTGCGTATGCAAAATGTGAACGAAATTATGAAAAGCGTGGAAATATGGAGAAAAGCCAGTACAAAGGTTTTCGAAATGTTACTGTGGCAAACTCAAGTGAAAATGCTGGTTACCAATCCCAAGGGTGCCATTTCGACCATCGCGTTATGTGATTATTCGAGTAAAAAACCGTTCGTCGAATTTTTCAGGCGTGCAAATGATGCTGTTTTTGATTGTTTACGACTCTGACAAATGTGACAGTGTGCTTTTTGAGTTTTGAATATTATAACAACTTCGTTCCTTGCATTCTTAGACGATTGCGAGCAGTTTTGTTATTGATGCACTTAGCATAATGTAATGATATTATGCAGAAGTGCGGCAGCATACTGATAGAAAGTTAAATTTGAAATGTCAAGAAGTGTTTCAGTTAGTGGAAGTGGATACTGCCATTTCATAAACTGTATCTTAAACAGTTCTCTTAACAAGCTCACAAGTGCTGAACTATTGATATAACTGTAGGTCTACATACTGTATATATCAGTAAGGCTGTTGCGAAATTGTTTTGACATTAAATACCATTTGCCTTTTATTTTTAATTAAAAATTTTTAGGTGTAAAAATAACGCAAAGGGATCCATATAATGGTATATGCACTAGAGGCTCATAATTAATTATTGAAAACATGCTTTAAAGCAAAGTGTGCATTGGAAACACGTTCGATATTTTACCATCGTATAATACATGTATAAGGTTTAATTCCATATCAACAAATTGTACACATTTGTTTAGCGCTTTTTAATTAAGAGAATTTCCAGCTTGACATTGCTTGAATGGAAATGTTCTAGCCTAGACCCGTCCAAATTTGAACAGTCATTTCAAATTCCTGTCGTCGTCTATGATGCATTTTTCGTAACTAATCATGCAAGACGACAAAATGAGGTTTTGAAAAGGAATGGGATCAATGCGAAATTATTTCCGGTGCACAGTTAGGCGCGGTGAATAATGAAATTAGACGACAGACTCCGGCTGGAACCAACCCAATAGTTAAGTAATCAATATTTACGAGCTATTAGCGAACGCGCTGATGATCATAATTTAGTCAGTTATAGGGGCCCCCTAAACTAGGCTCGTTCCGCTTCGGGCGCACACTCCGCCATTCGGAACGAATCTGGAGAATTGGGGAAATCCCCTAGATGTGGCACGGATCTATGCACCGTTCTGCTACTGTCTCGTCTTTTAATTGATTTTTTATACCCATGCCGTCTCTAAGGTACAGTTGCTGGGTGTCTATGATGGTTTAGGAAATGATAAATTCGAATTCCATCATTTGATTCGTACGTGTTGGATAATCATGCGCATTGTTAGAACGCAACTGTACAATTGTTTTTATTTCGAGTTATTTTTTTGATAAAATTCGATGTCTAGGTTGTTTCGTCTTGACACAACGAATTCACGAAAATGAAATGAATGTGATAAACAAGTATTTCATCATTATTTTCATTTCTATTTTCAGTTCTCATCAAACGTCTACCGATAGTTTTTGCTCAGAAAGTACGCTGTATTATTATTTTTTAAACGCTTTGGGTTTATTGGTCTTTTTCAAATAAACATTGGAAAAAAATGAACGTGGTTTCGTTACGTGTACGTCATTAATTTTAAACCATAGGATAATTGTTTGTTGGGAAATTGTAGAAGAAATTGTATTATGTAACCAATTAATAACATTATTTATGCAAAAAAATTATTCAGGGCGATTCCACTTTAAACGAGCTCTTTACGTTTTTATGAAGTGATATAATAGTTTAATTTGGAGGTAATTTAAAGAATATCGCAATGAGACTATCCAAAACTAAAACGTTTTACATTAAATTTAATCCTGAATGGAGCAAAACGTATTATAACAGTAGACTGTGGATATATGTATATTAGCATTCAACTTATGTTTGTCGTTCACAATGATTGACTTATCGTAAAGCTTTTTTTTAAAGGCATTACCATTGAAATATATACATGCAATCGCGAACAAAGAAACTAGCCCACCTAAAGGTAATAGCTTCAGCTACCCGTCCTCGAGAGCAATTACGCAGCTGCGAAAAATAGACTGACGTCACTCTGGCGTCATACGTTTGCGTAATCGTTTAAATAAATCAAATTAAATTTTAAAAAATGCATTTTGTTCAGCAAGTACATGGCTAGATTTACATGTATTGAATTTACAATCGGAACAGCTCGTTTAATGAACAATTTAAAGCACTTTCAAATGCACCTACACTGTAAATGGACAAAAAAATTATCCACTTGTCGATTTTGGAAAATGTATCATGCGTCAAGCAAATTACGGTATGCAAAACATTATTCTTGCAATTCTAAAGACGTGCAGATGTCCAAAAAATGCCAATGAGAAATTATAAGTAAATTAGGTACATTTTAACGAGCAATACATTGTTTATAAAACGAGCTTTTTGCAATTTTAAATTGGGAAGGCTATACATGTACTTTAGATTTACTTGTCGAATTTTCTAGAAACGTTAGATTGGCCAGTTTCTTGCACGCAAGCTAGTGTATTTATAAAATGTGCAAAATATATTATATTATTAATAAAGATATTTAATAATAATGCCACATCACTAACATGCATTTACTGCTAAAACAAATTTCGTTCGCAATATCGATACAGATATTACTATGTTGGAAGTGTTTGCCATTACAGATATTACTATGTGGCTATCTTTAGGTTTCACCGTTCACACAAGATCTTAAAAGCAGGTTTTTACTGAAAAATTCGATCTATTGCAAAGGAATAGCTGCAGCAACGGTTTATTATTGGCATCGCTTCTACTCATCTGGAATATAGCTATGCTGCGCACGCTTCCGGATGGTCTTTTCCAAAAACCAACTAAAATGGCATTTTATGGGCACCTTTTGCCCCGACATAATTTTGTGAAATACCATCCGAGCCAAGCTGAAATTATATTGTTTGGCCCCTTTGACCCTGTACCGTTTATTTCCACGTAGACTGCATGTGGCATTCGTGGCCAACGCTGGATTCTAAGCCGGGCTTGACCCGCTTTAGAGCGGTGCCAAATTACGCTTCGTACCTAATTTCATCACGCAGCGATGAATTTTGGCACAGCTTGGCGAAAGAGCGGAAATACTGCGCAATAGCTCCGAGCATTTTGCACAACATTTGTTAATTTTCATTCTTTCATCCGTAAATTTCAGCATTTCTGAGAAAATTCCCCACATTCCCACGTGACGTAATCAGTTTTTCGGAACAGTTATCAGACAAAATGTCCTTTTCTGAAATGAACAGGATATTTCGCTTGATGTAATAGCACCTTAAATGGGCAATCGGTTATTTGTGAGTTGTGTCACTATTGAAATACGGGTGCTATATGTATCAGTCTCTAATACATTGAAATAAATCAGTTAAAATTTGTAGAATGCATTTTTACCATGCAAATGAACGTTTGTCCAAATCGGACTGTAAATGCGGGTGGGAGGAATTAATAAAAGCCAGACAGGGGGAGAGTTGATGAAAATAATATAATTCCAGGATGTCCTCTTAGGAGCTGGGGAAGGAGGTAAATAAGTCACCCTTTTGATGAACGTCCATTATGGACGGCCCATGGCACATTCTTCGCCTAGTTGTAGCACGACTTCGGGTCATCCATGCCAGAACGAGGACTTTGTGAACAGCCCCATTTCGGCGAGTAGTATATGGTGTCGATGCCGCGTGCTTTTTCGACATCACATGACGTTACAACGTGGTGTAATTTACTACGCACCCGGAAATGTGTGCGAGCGTACAGCACGCAACGTCCGTATCGATTTTCGGTTTGTGGCACCCACAACGAACCCAGGATGTTCAGTTTTTTTGAACCGCTATGTGGGGGAGTGGACGCAATCGTAAAGCGACGAATATGTATCGCATAAACAAGGCGCTAAAACCACCGCCTCGTTGTGCTAATACTCCATTGAAAACAGCACCTTTGTTGCCTGGGCCTCCGTCGAATGTGAACACCGTGCCAAATCGATTGGACTTCAAAAAGGCCTGAGCGGGGCTTCTTTTTGTGCTCGCAAATTGTTCGGGGTTGGACGGTATGCTCGAGGGAGGCGGATCCGCCTTCTTTGCGAACCAGGCAGTCAAGCTCATCCGGGTTATTGTCTGCAGCTCGTGTTTTTTTAGCTTTTAACATTTAAAAAATGCCCGCTTTCCATACATGTAGGTGTTTTGGGTCCTGTTTCGAGAGCTGGTTTATAGCGTGGTTTCCTTCATCTAAGATGAGCCAAAAGCATGCCGCTATGAAAAAAATACGTTTTGTCTTTAAATACTTATTATAATTGGTAGATTTATTTTCCAAATTGTACAATTAACCTTATCAGGGTTTCAGCTTTGGTTTATAATTTCAAAATGTTACGTCTATATTTAAAAAATTGGGGGGAAAATACTTATGCAACTCGCAATGTAAAGTTACCATGCTGGGAAGACCCTGTTTTAGAAATATTCGTTCAAAAATTATTTTTTGTGTAAATAAATGGGGCATTTTGAAGATATGAGCCAAAAGCTGAAACACCGCACGGTGGCTAACTAATTCTACATTGGGGTAAATAAATTTAGCAATTACAATAAGCATTTGATGCAGAAAATAAATGTACGATTCATTTTATTGCATGGTGGGCGTACTTTTGGCTCAGCCTTAAGTAAAGTAGCTGTCGCGATCGATTATAAAAAGATGGAGCAAGGTGTGACGAGTTATGGTCATGGCGCAATTTTTTTATATCCTACTTTCGACATTTTGCATGAAATGCGGTTAAAAGCGTGCCTCAGAAAACTTTTTTTTTGCAACGTAAATTAATATTCACGCTGCGTTGCAGTCTGCTTTTTATCAGAAACGTGCTTGTGTTTGCCAAGGCATTTTTTAAATATGACGAATAATCAATTTTTCATCGTTTTGAAATTTGATTTTGAAATTTAGAGCTGATTGATTGCACTAGGCTTTTGCGTCGCAGTGTAGGCGGGCTGCTCACGCATTATGGACGGTCCCTGAATCGGTGTCCCCGAAATAAATAATGCATAAATGCAATGCATTTCCCTCATTATCGAAAAGGTTAATTCGAGCCATTATCGAAAAAGGAGGGAAGTCGATTTTAACGGCTCGTATTTTGTGAACTATCTTTTA
>JAQIXS010006035.1:0-11443 GCA_034700785.1 Rossiulus vilnensis
ACATATTGTTATGTAATATACTGGAATTGTATTGCGCGCAATACAGTTTAAAATATTTTAACATGCATGTTAAACTATTATAGAAACTATACAGTGGTTATAAACCTATATTATACAATTGTATAAAAGCTACATCTTGTAATATAATGTCAGATATGTTACATAATAATATACTAAAAGTCACTATTCGTGATATTTCTGGTATATTTTCAGAATAATTTGTCACATACTATCCTAGATATATTTTAAAGAATATCCCAGCTTCATTTGGGTGTGCAAACTGAAGGAGAATAGATATCAATACAAATGTACTGATGTGCGGTGATATCGTTAAAAAAAACATTAATTATATCACTAACCATACTGATATTAACAGTCCCAAATACCACAATGATAGCGATATCACTAAGCATACTGATACCAGTAGTCCCAAAAACCACTATACATAGGCCTAGCGATTCAAGCATTGAAACATTGATATCAGTATAACATTTATAGTGATATCAGTAAAGAATCATTTCACCAAGGTAAACCGCACCCCGTTTTCAGAACTTTGGGACCGGAAGGAAGAGCAATTCTGCTTTTCCATATTGAATTTTGAATGTCCTTTTTTTTATTATTTTTTTTTTTGCCCAACTAGAGAAACAAAAATCCATAAAACTAATGTTTCTTTAGCCCTGGCCAATAAAACCCACCAGCCGGGTCCCACACCCCCTTAGCTTTAGGGGGGCGGAGGGAATAAGGGGTACCCAATAATGGCGTCTGGGGTCACGTGTTCCGTTTCCTTATGGGACGTGTTAGCCATTTTCAATTGCTTTTTAGTCCCTCCATTTGGCATTCAGTGCACTCTCGTGGCAGATTTGCAAAAAGGGAAATGTTTTGGATGCAAGGGGCGAAATTTCAAATTTATAAGGAATTTAATATAATGTAGCGAACGTGCATCTGTTACCAGATACCTGCTGCACCCCCTTTTCTCCCTTTTTTTTGTAACCCCTTCGCAAAACCCGTGGGAGAAATGGTTCCATCGTTCCAAGCTGCTTCCTCTTGTCTCTTCTCGTAACCGGAAGTGCTACAAACGCTTTATTTCCGTTTCGTTTGGTGATTGGTTTGTGCTGGAAAATGCTGAAATTTTGCTTCTACTGACCATTGGGAAATCGGTGAAGGATGAATTGACATTAGCTTAATTGACTTTTACCACATTGAATAATTAGTTATTGGGAGAAATTTATAGAATAATTTAAAGAAAATTTTAGAAATTTAAAGAAAACTGTTAAGCACCAATTTTAAACTAAAAAACTTCCAATAAAAATCTAATAAAAAACTACGTTGAGATTTTCAATGACGAATTATATTTTGAATTAGTTTTGAATTAGAATTCCTGTAGGCCCCATTATACCGTGATGTTGACCCTTAACCATCAGTATTACTGAATTATGCATCAGTATTTCAATATATATTCGTAATTCCATCAGTATTGTCTTTGCTTAGTGATTTTACAAAACAAAACCTGCTTTGGTTACAAAACCAAAGCAGTATTACTGAGAGTATATATTACAATTTTAATAAATATTAGTTTCTTCATTATTGCCCTCACATCCAGTTCCCTTAAACCTTCAGTATTACTGACAGTATGTGCATCACTAATTCAAAATATAATCAGTATTGCCATAACACGACCAGTGCTCGTTGCTACCCGGTGAGTGATTCGATGTTTGATATCTCTGCGAATCGTCGCGATGACCAGCGGTCAGTCGGAGCCGCCAATGACCATCGCGATTGACGACATTGGCTGTGACGGCTGTTGCGAGTGTTCCATCTCCAGGCTGTCATTTCGTGGAGGTTGAAAGGGTCAACTGGACGGAGGATGGACAGCGCTGGTCACTCGCAGATAGCCCTCGAATGGACCGTTCGATAGTGGGGATGACCCCTATTTACGGAAGTCACTTTCTTAACGGATGCCTGGAAAAAAAACGAAACGTATAAAGCAGACTCTCGTTTCCGGTTTTCTTTTCCACGAAGAAATAACGATAAAGTTTTTTTTTTCTTTTTCTTTCTTTTTTTTTCTTTTCTATCCTTTTTTACTTTTGCCAGTGTATCAAATGCCAAGTTGGTGTCTATCAGTTTCCTAATCAAATGATATAAGGTGTTTCGCTTAGCATCCAGTTCTGGTAAAAGGGAAGAAGAAGAGGAAGAGGGGGAGGGTGTAAATTTGCCCCCCCCCCCCTCTTTTTTCCCAAAAAAAAAAATTCGTTATTTTATATGGGATTTTGATGTCCCTCACTATCGCTTGCTTCGATTTTCCTTTTTTTTTATCAGAAATGGGCCTCTCTGATAGGGCGAATGTGGAGAACTGAAGCTGCATTAATGCGATGGGGAAAACGTATTTCGTAAAAGGAATTCCTGTGAAAATGGGACAGACTGCATTTCAGTCTCCATTTCGTATTCATCGACTTGAATGTCGTTGCCAGTGGTGAAAATGATAAACAGATTTACCGTTTCGTCCAATGTTGAGCTGGGGTTTTTTTGTTTTGGGCATTTTGTAGGAAAAATGTGTCCTTGTCAGTGTCAGGTGATTTGTTTGGTTAATTGACAGCTTGGACAAATATCGAAATGAAGATGAAAATAAGTAAAATGCGGTGGAAATCAAACTGTAAATAATTAAGATGTGATAAGTAATTTTTTAAAAAAAACCATAATAATATTTCAAAAATAAGTCTAAAGTGAAAAACATTTGTGAAAATAAACGGAAGTTGCAAAAAAATACTTGAGAAAAACTGAAATTATTTTAAAAATAATTTGAAAATATTGCTCAATTTAAAAACACTTTTTAAAAACAAAATGAGGACAAAAGTATTTGACGTTATTTTTATTCGAACAAAATTTGAAAAGCAATTAACCCAAAAAATTAGAATAAAAATAAATGTGTAAAAAAATCAAAGTTCGATAAGTAATTTGGAAATATTTTGTAACTTTTAAAAGCAATTTAAAATATTTTAGGTGTAGGTCAGATTTTGCACCAACATTTCGTTAAGTTGGCCCCATGAGTTTTACCAAAGTATTTTTTTTTAATTTCTGTAATTTTTGTTCAACTGGTATTCATTTTCTTTTAAATTTAAATGGAAAGCTTTGAGTTTTCAATCATCACATTAAGTTTCAATATGAATTTCTTGTTGTTTTTTTCATTAAAAAGACAAAGCTCCCATTAATTATGTTTGCTTTATATAAAAAGGTTATTTTACTTCGTTTTAAGCATACATTGATTTAATTTAAGCCATGCCTTGGAACAAACAAAGTCGATCGTCCTGGCGTGTCAAGTGTGCGCTCGCGAAAACGCCCATTTTATTGACTTATTCATCGCATTTTAATATTTATATAATAACGCAGGGGGAGATGACATTTTATTCGCAATAATAATGTAGTAATAATCGTAATGGGTAATAACTGCTAGCGCAAATGTGATTGAGAAAACACAAATAATGTACGCTTTATAAATACATGTAAGCCTAACCAATTTTTATTCTATCGCCCATTTCTGCCCTTTCGTGCGATTATTGCACGGCGCATAAATTATAAACAAATCTAAATACGTGTATGTGTTTAGTATTACGTTATTCCATGCGGAGACACCAGCGCCATCTATTGACAACACCCAATCCCATCCGTTAATTAGTCTTTAATAATTTAAGGTTGCCAAACCATAACTTGCCAAACGCCAAAAATCAACTTTTCAAGAAAGGAAAAAAACAGGTGAGTTTCGTGAAAAATATAGATAGCACTAATCCGATTTTGTTCAAACGACAACAAGTTCAGACGTTATACATCTATGACGTTTACTTACGAAAATATAAAGGAGAACTTAGTGGAAAAAAATATACCTCTGGATATCTGCAGTTTTTAGTGTTCAAATCTGGCGGTGTATTGAAGTGACGTCATTAACCTTTATTTTCTTGAACATTGGAATTTGAAGCCTATCTTAAATTACTTGATTTTCGAATCTTTTGGTTTTTTTTATTAAAATCTTCGAATTAAACAAGCCATTCCTTCTGTTTTATCTTAAATAAATCTTCGAGTCAGGCTCTGAATTTAGTTGTTTTCACAATTTCTGATTGATATTTTATCTAGTTTGACTCAGTCTACTTTGAATTGACGGTCGATTGAACTAGGTTTTAATCGGTGATTTACCCCTAACTGGAAATGGTACACACCATGATACTGATTTTTGAACTTCCCGCCTTCGTGGACATCGTTGTCTTTAACCTTGCTTAAAGCGCCGTAGCTTAGCTAGGATTCCTTCGTAGTTTCAGGTTAATAATCTCGCTTGGGGGCGCTTTAATCCAGCTTACCCCCACATGAAGATACCGCGAAATTTTGAAATTAGGTCTGATATTTTGATGATATCAAGAGCGATTACGTTGTAAATAATGATTACGTCGAATTAATATTAAAAATGCTAGCAAAATTTCAAATTTTATAATGGAGACAATAGTTTATAAATCGATCACTAGATGGCGTTGAACGCGCGAGAAAATTTTCTTATGTATTTTTTTTAAAATTAATGTCGGCCAAGTAATTATAAATTAATATAAATCAATCATTTGTAGTATAACAGTACGTATCTTTAACACACTCATGGCATCCTCTTTCTATTTATCCCAAAATTAAACAGAAAAGGACTTTACCCAAAATTATTTTATGAATAATTTAATTCTTCTTAAAATTTTGTTTTGTTTTCAAAATTTTCACCTCTCTTTGATATAGTTTGCAGAATTCGTTACCGAATGCGTTGTTTTCATGAATGGTGCAACTGAAAAACAATTCTTTAAATTTATTTTAGTCTTGGTGGTTGAAAAAGAAAAAAGAGAGATTCCTGAGATTTCGCTGATAAGATATTGTACCAATTCTTCAAACTATTTTTGGCGAAAATGTAGGTCGTGCAATTGAAAACGGTTCGAGCCCGGGCGGGGTCAGTTTCCCAAAACACGAAACAGGGTTAGCGTTTCTTCAATTTACTCACTAATGAATACGTGTTGAATAAATAGCGTTGTATATCAAGGGAGGATTCTGTAATTTTCTCTTCCCTGTGTCCGCATTTTTGAAACGACGAAAATCACGTCGAAATGTAGATACGTCTTCGTAAATGTAACAATTAATGAGTAATTCATTTTTTTATTTGGTGTAAAACGATCATTAATTACTTGGGTCAAAATAAAAATAACGATAAAATAAAATAAAAAACAGGGTAAAATAACAAGGACAATGTTAATTCAGTGCTCTGTTGAATTTTAAAACAATTTTAGTTTCGTTTGCACCAATGTTTTGTGCATTAAACTATTGAATCAATTCGATTAATAGTTAATAGCTTTTAAGGATTGCCAATTGTACAGCTATAAACTTTGTGTTAAAATTGTTCATGCTGTTAATCGAAGATTCAAATTAATTTTACATTTTAATGCAAAAAAAACCCTGGTTCAACCGAAAATTAAAGTTAAATAACTCGTGGTTAAAATGTTTTTCGATTAACACTGACTTTGCTATTTTTCCTGTATTTATTTACTTTTTCTTATTATTCATTTTAAATAAAGCTAAATTAAATGACTTGTTGCTTACTTTTATGATGCATTATTTTTTTAAATTTATACTTCTGTGTGTCTTAATTAAAATCGTTTTTCTTCGTCAAAAATAACAATAGGAATTGTCAGATTCAGCAAAGGCACTGTTATAGTCCTTAAGTTACAAACCAGATGGCGCTAGTTGTCTGGAAGTAAAACTCAAGTTTACGTACAGCATCTACTTTTAATAAAATCAGCGTTTCTATGGGTCATTGAAGTAAACATAAAAGTCCTTGAAAAACAATCGATTTAAATTTATGTCATCAGACTTTTTCAAAGTTCATAAGTTTGCATCAAAGAAATTTATATTTGCAAATTTGCTTTCGACAGTCTGGAAATATACGGAAATGGTTTCATGAAACAATTTAATTACTTATATGTTTAATCGTTTAAAAATGAAAGATGTTCTCTCATTCTCTCAACTTTCGTTTAAAACCAAATAAAATTTAGAAGATGGCCATTAATTGTCATTTTAAACTTTCAAAACCTCGAAACATCATTAAACTTGTTTCATAAATTGATGGTATTGTTAGACATGTCCTTGGGTGTTTTTAACGTTTATATGCTGACCATCAGCATAATGGCCATCAAGCCTGGGTGCCATACATGTGGCGCATGTGACTGTTTGGTATAATTTCCACAAAATCACAACTTTCTCGTTTACGTTTTCGTAATTAAACGTTTATAGGTGCATTAGTCTGAGCTTGTTGTCCGTTTGAACAAAATTAATTAGTGCTATCTATATTTTTCACAACATTGTATTTCCCCTCTTCTGAAAAATTGATTTTTTGGCGCTTAGTAAGTTATGGTTTTTAACCATTTAAATGTTGCGGATGCACTAAATTGCGTTGCTAAATTAAAAATTAAGCATTCTCCACCGTGCCTGTCACTATGACGTCACACGGGGACAATCCACCGGTTTTTTTTTAAAAAAAACCAAATTAGGCCTAAGATTGCCTGTAGAAAAATACACGCATACATGTACACATGCATGACGATAGTTTCATGTAGTTGGCGTAGGGGTCATAAAATGGTTTCGAGTGTTTTGTATGCAACGCATTTCCGGAAATACCCGATGATAACAATTACGGCTCTCCGAAAAACCGAGAAATCATTTCACTTAATTGGCTTAATTTTCAATTCTTATACGCTCGTTAAATCGCCGATTGCCATTTTCCTCAAATGAGCTAATTAATATTATTAATATTTTTCGTCGACAAAAACACATTTACACCCGGCTAATGCACTCGTTATTTTGTAACATGCAATCGTATACGCTCGCCCACGTAAGCACTGAGGTCACGTGGTAACAGAATGGCCAAATAATAAGGTCCAAAGGTCAAGGAGAAATTGAAACCTACAATGTATATTAAGAAAATGGGATCGGCTGAAAATAAGAAATATTGGGGAAGAAAATGCGATATACTCGAATATACAGTACGTGTACATAAATGTTCGTACATTTGCTCAAGGGCTTAGGACAAATTGTGTAGCACACCTAGAGCAGGGGGTTCTTAACCTGGCTGGGGTCCATGGTCCCTCCATGGACCCCAGTTGGGGGTTCGTGAATTTGGATGGAATAAAAACTTATATTTGCAACATGCTAAACTTGTCTGTATTTTAAAATGTCGGTAATCCTGAACATTTTATTGCACATTTTCTTTAGTTATTTCATGACGGAATTTTATTATGATCAGTTTCCTTCAAAGTCCTACGCCTTTTATGAATTATGATAAATTATGTTTTTTAACGTAATTTTAATTTAAAAATATAATCTTTGATGAAATTTCAAAATACATGTAATACACGTTGAGCAACAGAAACCGGCCCACTTCAAGGTATTAATTAAGGTACTTAAATTCCATTCAAGTAATTATCCGATTTCAAATCGGAATACTGTAGTTCGTTTTATGAACAATTTAAAGCACTTTCAAATGCACGTAAATTAGAATAAAATTTCACTCGAATTTCGTTGGAGGATAGCCTCAAAATGCATTGCCATAAAACTCACATCATTTGTGGAAAATGTCGATATCTACTAGCTGTATGAAATAAATTTTAAAATATATTTAATGTCTGTAATATGTTGAATTTAATTATGCTCAGTTTCCTTCGAAGTCGTATGTGTTTCATTCTAAGCATTTAAAAATATATTTTTGAAAGGGAGTCAACGTTGTTTAAATTATTTAGTACTTAAATAGTTTTGGTGAGAGAGTTAATCTTCTTTCACCTGATGTGCTGAAATTCTTGATTGAATTTCGTTGATTAAAATGTAAAAATATGTAAAATACATGTATATGTAACAGTAATGTTTTTGATAATAATTTCACTGCGCATTTACTTTTTGTAAATTTCGCAATTTGTTTTTTTTTATAATAATAATACAGTCGATGACAGCTGTTTATAACTGTTCATTTTAGAGTGTGCCCGCGATCGAAATCTTATCGAAACTCGAATTCGAGATAATCGAAACACGAGTAGTTTGACAACTTTATTTCTGGAAACGTAATCTTATAAGGGGCTGCCGAAATTCCCACGCACCCAGCGTCCTCCATTGTGCCTTCCCATGATTCACCCTGGGCCTCCGGAACTGACCGCTGGTCATCAGTGAATGGAAACGAGGTGTGAGTAGTAGCAGCGCTTCTATCTAACTTCGGGCGCCCTACTGGGATACGTGTTTCGCCCAAGGTATACTGACCACTGGTCAAGCTCGGTGCGTGTGCGGCGTGGCAAAGGGCTCCGCTGACCCCTGGTCTTTAATCGGTTGCACCTGCGCTTGATATGGCCCCTGCTGGGTTGGTCAGCACTTTGTTTTACATGATTGGAGGCATTCGATTGATGTCCGCCAATTCCCAAGGAAGGAATTTACCTGAAATTTTCCCGAATTTTGAAGAATTTGCGACACCGATTTAGCAGCTGCACCTGAAGCAGGGCCTGGTAGGGAACTCGCATAAATCGGCGGTCATAGACTATATTGGGGTAATGGTCAGCTTCAATGTCATTTTAGGACATTCCTGTGAATGGACGCTATCACACCCCACAAAGACATTAATGGACATTGTTTTCAGTTTAATATTAATATGGCCTGTTTTATTAAGTTTTTAATTCATTAAATATTTAACTGAGTGTTTAACTTTAATTAAATGTTTAACGGAATCTTTATCTTATAGCATTTGTCATTTTAATCTATTGGTTACATTAGATTAAAATGACAGAAATAAAATAATTTTAATCATTTATTCAGTCGAAGATCGAATGACCAGCTGTAAAACGAATGCCCTTTGTGTTAAATTTAGTACATATACATGTATAAAAAAGGACGTTAGCATTTTCTCTAGTTAAAATGACGTCATTTTCGTTCAAATAAATTAGCTGTAATTTATCAAAAAAAAAACATTTCTGCTACACGCAAGAGTAATAGGAATGCAATGTTACGTTCAGTGGACAGGAAAATGATCCCAAAATGATTTTCCTTACCAAAACCTTTTATGAACTCGGGCTAACAGTGAAAAAACCTCGTTGAAAGCATAATTCGGATAATGCTCCCTTCCCAATTTTTACACGTAATTTTAGTTTCTAAATATACAAAATGTATATTAAAAATGGCAGCCGTTCCCATTTTCCGTGTTATGGCTGCTGCTCCGCTTCCAAATTCAGTTCATTCGTTTCAAATTACGTCAGTTTTCATCCGCATTAAGGCTGCTTTACACTATAACGACATTTTATTAAGAGACAAACGGACTTTTGACAAATGATCATGACGTCAAACGCTGTTGTCGAAAAACAATTCTAATTCCCACTGTGTCTGTTATTAAATCTCCTCTAACATTTATTTTTAAATAAGTTGCTGTTTTGAACTTCTTTTCAAATCATCTTTACTGGTTTTTGACAATTTTTAAATTTTTTAACAGACAAATTTGCTAAAATGTTTTTCACTTGGAATGATTGAAATTGCATTTTTGTTTACACATAACTAAGGGAATCCCTCTGATACAGGATTCTCCCAGACCTGAAAAACATAAAGACCTGCAATTGTCAGAGAAATGCATGGAATATGTAGTCAGGGTAATTTTAGGGAACTAAGATTAATTTTGAAAAAAACAAGTCAGGGAAATTTAACGGTCTGCAATTACAAGTTAACTATAATGTTATTATCAACCAATAGAAAAACATTTTTAAAAATGACATTGCATGTTTTAATTAAATTGAATCAAATGTGCTTGCTGGAATAAGTCATAAAAAGGCATGACAGTAAATCCAGGTCACAGATATTGGCCGATTTGCATGATATAGTTTTGCAACATTGGTTAGGGTGGTCAGGGAAATTTGTTCAAAAAACTGGAAAAGTCAGGGAAGTTGAAAATTTTATTTTTGGGGGAACCATGTGATAGGAACAACATTTCTGCTTTTGGTCTTAAGTGTAAAGCGACCTTTAATCATGGTAGACGCTCAATAAAAAGTAATAAAAAGTCTTGGCATTAAATTTAGGTCATGGAAAGCTTGGAAAAGTCATGACATTGACATAATGAACATCATTTTTTCATCATTAGTCAGGGTGGTTAGGGAGGTGTTCATAAAAGTGCAAACGTCAGGGAATTTGAAATGTTTATTTCTGGGGGAACCCTGCATGTGATAGGAGCAACACTTCAAATTTTTGATAAAAATTTCAGGTTTTATGCCACTTATGACACATGTCTTGCAAGTGTAAGGTGGTATTTAATCAGGGTACACACCTAATATTTCACGAACAACTACATTTTAACGCTAGAATTGACTTCAAAACCCCGAATTTCCAAACGGCTAATCCGTACTTTCCTTTCGGCCGATCGCCTTTCAATCGAAATTATTTATGACTGCGTAATTAATTTTCTGATAAATCTTAATCGGCTTGACCAACAAACGCATTGGAGGTCTTCAGCTGCAGGACGACGGGGGTCACACCAGGAACTCGTATTTTAAGCCGCAGAGCTGAATAATGTTATAAATATTCTGACAGCTCCGTTACATGATCTACGAGACTGGTTTATTAGGCGCCTGACTCCACTATCCTTTAATAATTTCAACATAATTTATCTTTCGATTCACTCCTATAGTAATCAAAAAAAAAATTTTAAAAATGAATGAGTTCCAGCGTGGACTTTGACATGCTAATACACACGTTCATAAATATGTTACAATTGAATCAATTTCGCTCGTTCGTAAAAAAAACTGAAAATCCCAATTTCTAAATCCTAATTCGCAATCTCGAAATCTAATTGATCGCGGCGTCATAAATGCGCGCGACGCAGTTAGGCTTAGTGCGTATAAAAAACATTTTTGATTAATGCGCGGAGTCGAGATCAATGACATTTTCATTTTAGCACAATTTTTGATTTATTTCGCGTCCACTGTTTCGCCCAATTCAAACGGTCAGCCGGCCATTGCGCAACGCGTTGAGAGTGGCGAGTGCTCTCAGCCCCGCAGCTTGCATTTTTCACCAACTAGAGCTTGGATCATGGAAAATTTTTAAAAAAATTAAGTTAATTTTTGTGTCAATAACATTCGTCTGTGTGAGCGAATGCATGGATATCGTGGCATAGAATGACCAATACTTAATTTCTAAAATGACAATTTTTCATAAGAATAGCAAGAACGTTACCTAACTTAGACTAAGGAAATCTCACTGTAGTCACACAAAAAGTCAAAACTTAATATGAATGTCTGTTTCGGACATTCGACATTAAATTTAACTGCTCATTAATGCATGGTTACTTTTTTTTTCAAAAATGACGTTGTTAACAATTGTAAGGGCTCACTTTTACCTTCCCCCTTCACCCCCCCCCCCTCAAAAAAAA
>JAQIXS010006036.1:0-11443 GCA_034700785.1 Rossiulus vilnensis
CAGGGCACATCTGGCGTTCACAACTCGTTTGCGTTCCGGAACGAGATCCACGCGCATGGTGTGCCCGGGGTATAAGGAAAAGCATCGCGCAACAGCAGGTTCGCACTTTGGCATGGGTTAACAACCTTAACCCAGCTAATGGGCAGGGCAAACCCAAGGTTTGTAGTATAAAAATCCTTACAGTAAACCTTATTAACCCTTGCAATATTTCGCCCCCTTCCTCCTCAATCTTAATCGACGTTGTGTTTTAACTTGTGTACCCTTTTTTTTATATTTGGCTGGCGAAGACTCTTATATGGACTCTAGGAAGTGACTTCCTTCATTGTTCCGCCCCGATGCAGATTCAGCGTCGAAGCGTCAAGTAACAAACGCTCGGATTTCGCCATCTTATATCTATCTACATTCTCTCTCTCTCTCTCTCTCTCTCATACGCATGTCTACGACCTTGAGCCAGTCGCCAGCGCCGCTAGGCTCAGGTGCTAATCGAAAAGAGTGCCAAGATGGCCGCCGGGGTCCCCTCGCGGCACTCACTGAGCGTTTGTTGCTTTTTAGGCATCCAAGAATAAAAGTGAAAACGACGAAAATAACGTTGATGTGAACATTAAAAAAACATTAGAAGGAAACAAGTTCGTAAAATATCAAATAAGGAGACAAGCGCCATTCGGAATTTCAAACAATCGAACGTTTGACGTCACGCACATTCCATGATCCATGTTACGTTTTTACGTTATTTATTCCTCCCCCTTCCTCAAATTAAATCAAATTAAACGAACTCCTTTTATGGATAACCACTTCAGACTGGCATTAAATATTTACATGCATTTGCAAAAAGTCATTAGATTCGGTTTTCTACATTTCAGGGTTAGCTCCTGACTTTAGGCACTTCACCACGTTTAACAACCACTTGTTGGAAACTCGGGTGAAGGCCAACTTTAGGTGCGAGTTCCACCCCTCTCGATACCTAATTTTGTTTTGCATTTTATCGTAACACGTACACGTAACCACCAAATTAATCCTACGAAATGTTGTTTATCACCTCTTTTTTACATTTTTAATTTGTTTCAAATAAAACTGACACATTTTTAAAAAAATGTATCGTAATTATCCGTAACATTAAGTAATGCTTACTTATCGGCCAAAATAAGACGTAGGCCTTTCAATTCAACTTTTGTTCACTTCAGTTCAACTCAAGTTATCCCGTAATTCGGGTAATGTCAACGAGAAACACGACAAACGTTAGGGGGTATAAATCCATCAATCAAAAGTTACATTACTTCGTGCTATTATCATTATTGCGAGCCCGGTGCATTCACTAGGTCACAATCGACAGTCGACACCGCTTTTTAATTAAGGTTGGCATCAATCGTCCAACCCTCGAGGACATTGGTGGGTGGGAATGATGATGCACCCATTTTATTTTATGACAATCGAGGCTAGTTATCGACGTCCCTAGGTCACCTACTGGCCTCGACTGTCGTTAAACAACTGTGAACCCGGACTCTTATTTGTATGTTGTATCGAGTCCCAAACGACCAGCTGACCACAACGTTCCATCACGTAACGCATTGTGATGAACTGGGCATCGGCCCAACGCTCCTCTTATAATAATATTTAAAAAAAATACATTCCAAGTAGAAAAAGGCCCCTTAAATGGACATGTCAATATTAAAATCTACAAAGTTGGACGATTCATGTAGATTCAACTGGTTGAAATTTTTTACTGAAGACATTGAAACTTGGGAGCACGCCCACAACATATTGATTTGGTGATTGCGTCTGGCCAAGTTCCAGGTGTCACAGGTTATGCCTCCGAGGGCTAACTCTTCCACAAAATCTCGAGAGCAATGTCCGCCTAAATTCCACGGAATCAACATTAAAAGTTTTTGGAACGGACCTCCAAAAGCTTAATTATGGATATAACGAGTGACGAGAGCATCATCGCTCAACCGTTCAGGTAAACGCCAAAAAAAAAAAAAAAAACCTGAAACTGACCCCTGTCCTTTTTAAAATGCCCACAGCCCCACGGACAAGACGTGTCTTACCTTCCATCCGGCCGAACTGTTGGAGTCGCCCTTGTCCTTGAAGTAGGGCACGTTTTGCACCATCCAGTCGTAGATCTGCGACAGGGTGAGCCTCTTGTCCGCCGAACTCTGAACGGCCTGAGTGATGAGGTCCGCGTAAGACATGTTACCCCAGGCGTTACGTCGTGACGAATTCTTCTTGGGCAGGTGACCACCGCCTTCCGGTGGCTTCGAACAGCCGTCGACGGTCAGCAGAAGACCGCCGGCCGCACCACCTCCGGGTTCCTCCTTGCCGTCCACGTAGTTGTCCGGTCGGGGCAGAGGCCACGTGTTCGAACGGGCCCTCTGCTGGGGCTCGAAGCCCGGTTCCAAGTCCGTGTCATCCATGGTGACCGCTAAGAAGGGTCTCTCCGCGCTATTTCCCAAACGCAATTCACCGATTTATTGCCCCCCTTATTTAGTTTTATATAAATCTCAAACGCTGGCTTATCCTTTACGCACTATTTAAAACTTCTAGGCTGTAAAAGGTAGGCGTTCGAGAACACACGCCTTCCAAAATCGCGTATTCTTTTTTTTTTTTCACACTTTTTCCTTCTTTTTCTAAACTCTTTTCGAATGTTCGGCGTCGCGCGCGTTCGAAATGCGACGTTCCATCGCACTATTTTCGAATATTCTTCTTCTTCTTCCCTTCCATTTATTTCTCGTGAAACGTTTTTTTTCCTTTTCTTGTTTTTTTTTCTCGCACTATTTAATTTCTGCGTTCGAGAACCCCTCGCGTCGCGTTTTTAATTAACCGAAGCCGGGAATAAGGGAATGGGTTGTTGTTTGTTAATCGTCACCTGCTTTGCTATGCTTTCCACGATGAGAAACGTAAAAGATATCCCCCCCTTTCGTAGTTGTCGGTCGAGTGTTCACTCTTTCGTGTTTTTTTTAAATAAAAAAGAGCAAAATTCGTTCAACTAGGGGCATCCCCCCCCCCCAAGCACTTAAAACGATAGACGCGCACTACGACGTGGACGCCACTCTTTAAATCGTATATATCTACCGTAAAATAGTGCGTGGCAAAAAGGAGTTAAAAAAGTATGGGAAGACTGCGGCGAAGAAGAAGGATTGGCACGTGGCTCCTATCTCTGATTTACTCCCGTAGAAACACTTCTGGCCTTCGACGCAACAGCTATTAATTTGGGTTTTTTTTATCTTGGCAAGGGCGACGATATACACACGGAACGAATTAAATCCTTGGCCACCGCCACCTTACAATCCCCAATTACGACCAGAAATGGAAGATTGTGTGGACGAAACGGTTTTTGGTCGAGAACGCAGGAGGAGGTGGAGAAGAAGAAGTGTGTGTGTTGGGTCGCTGCTCGTTATCGCTATTTTCCTCTTGCCCAGATTTTTGCACCGTCACAAGCAGAGCAGCTCGGCTGCTATTAATACTCACGCACACACGCACTCACTCCGGTCGGGGGCGAGGGGTAGAAAGCGGGCAAAAGGGTGGGTGATGACAAGGATACGACGGTGGGTACCGATTAAAAAACAACGTCTTCGTCTTCTTCTTCTTCTTCGTCTTAAGGTCGGTTATTCCAATAGGCGTAGTAGAGTAGCAGCATTTTTTTTGTTGATGAAGGCCCTCGCGGCGTTTCGATATTTCACTTCACACTGTTATCTCGACGACCCGCACGTCGTCGCTTCACTATAGGCGTTACCGCACGATTTTTCAAGAGCGACTGGAAATAACGACCTCGACGTCCCGACGCCGACCATCAAATAAAGCGACGATCGGAGCAGAGGCGGCGCTTCGGCCAGAAGACGGGTGGGACGTCGGGCGGCGCCACCAGACGCGCGTGCTCTTCGCCCTCTAGCGGACGACGTCCAATGGCGGGCGATTCAAAATTCAAAATTGAGAGCACGGCGAACGATACCGAAATAAGAAAAAAAAAGTGACACGGCGTAACGTAACTTATGACAGTTACGTGCGTTGAAAAACGTGTCGACTTTTAATACAAAAGATATGCATTTCTTGTTGAGAATTAGGAAATGTAACCCCCAGACATGGCACGGTTGTTACGGTAAGTACGTGTTACGTAGTGGACATTCTGGTTTGCGAGCACCGCTTTTCGCACCCCGTGTTCATTAGTTTAACGGGGGCTTCATGAATGTATAATCCCGTGTGTTAAAAACGCTGATTAGCCCTAATACCCCGTTTACAACGGATTTGAAACTAGTTTCCAGCGCTTGATGTGAATGGAGGTACATGTATTACCAGGACATTTTCAGATTTTTTTAGGATTAGGCACATTACAGGTTCATAGCATTTTAGTGATACTTACAAGTTTCTGTTAAGTATAATTAGAGGTCGAGCTATCCGATATTCGGATTAGCCCACCGAGGGGATGAAGTAACCTGGGATTAACCGATGCTAATGTTCTTACAAATGTTCCGAACGTCAACAAATAAGGAGAAGAGCGTCACTGGTCTGGTTGGAAGCATAATATCAGATTAAAACGAGTCGTCATCTAGTTATTTTCGCTTGTTTTGCATATTTCGTATGCACAGTTTACACGTATAATAGTTCCTATTCGCATTTAATAGATAGGACATTTTTGTTTTAAAAATAATAAAACTCTTCCATATATACATAAATATATAGTCCTAACTATATATATATAACGCGATATAGAATTCAAGTCGACACTGTTCAAATTGTCCACGATAAACTAAATATTAATTCATTATTATTATTAATAATAATAATAATTACGACGGATGGGATCGTAATAAAAATTTCGTTATTAACAACCCTTAAAACGAAACTCGATTAATGCATCGCGTCGTTAGGCCGAACGGGATTCCCCATTGTCGAAATGAGGTCAAGGCACGCTCACACGCGGATAATTTGTTTTATTGACCGCTGGTCACTCTCGTCCGATAACTCATGTCGCAATTCGAACGATAAGCGATTCGGCACAGTACAAGAGCGACTGACTAATAAATAATTCAAGCGCATAAACACGAAATGATCGAGGTGGGAACCTGGCTGTTTGAATTAAATGCCATGCGAAAAAAAGAACGACAATTCTACAGGTAGTAATTTAATACCCGGCATTTGAACCCTTCTCCCCCCTCTCATGGACGTCCATATTACGGATGACCCTTACGTCCTTATTGAGAAAATATCCCACTGCATAAAGTTTCAATACAAAACATCCTAACTTAATGGAACGCCATTTTTATTTTTAACCAAAATATTTTTAAACGATTTTAACACAGGGACGTGGTTCCTCCACACTGAAATTATCCCTCCCTCCTCCCTTGCCTCTGCCTTAAATGTTTCATTTATATCTTTATAATCTTTATTTATAAGAATATTGCATCGTTGGGGTATTCCGAACATCGGATAACCGGATCATCAGTTTATTTTTAAAGTTTTAATTTGAGACTTTCAAAATCTCACAACTAGAATTGCCAAAGTGCTAAACACACACACACACAAAATAAATAAAAAAATCGGAACATTTAATGATATACACGTTACACGTAAGAACGGTAAGATGTGGTGGTTGTTACGTTCGTTAGTTTCGTACTAGATGTCGTACCAAAGCTAGAAAAGCGCGTTATCTCGCTTTATACGCTCTGTTAGCTGCTTTTAATGAGCAGTAAGGCTTAAGGGCTTTTTGGCTTTCGGTCCCGGAGACACACCATCGAAACGTCGCCTCTGCTCCTTTTGAAAATTTTAAATTCAAGAGATCCTCTCTGCTTATTAAGAACGCATCTTGAAGACGACGTCGAATCGTCCCGGGCAACGACGACGATTCAAAAGCGACGCCTGGGAAACCAAAAAAATATAAAAAAGACGTTGCCCAGCAGCGCCGCTCACGTTTCAAAAACAGGAGGGGGGTGGTCCAACGGACCCCATCGTGGACTGCCACCTCATTAAGAAGACTTTTCGTCAACAGATCAACGAGCGATATCTGAAAATGTCAAATGCCAGTCGGTGACAAACGACTCTCGATCGTTTCGTTTCATAATCCACACGTAAATATGACTGCAGGGCTTCCCACCCATTCACGAAATTTGGATTTCGTTTACGGGGAAAACACACGAAGATCATAACAATAACAAATAATAACAATGAGAAGCTTCGTGTCGTTAGCGTTACTCGGTGTGGTTTTTCGCTTCTTTCGAAATATAATCGTGATTAAAAATGAATGTAATTGATGCGTATTAACTGAAAATTAAAAACAGCGTTAACATGTGAAGGGGAGGGGAGGTAATAAAAATATCGAATTTCGGGATGAGCGGAAAATTCGAGAAAAATGCCGTCAAAAATAAGCAGTCCATCTTTAAGAAAAAAAAAAAAAAAATAGGCCTACGAACCAAACAGATGACGACCTTCGTTTAAAAATAGATTAAATTCTTTCAAACGTGGAGTTTTTTCAAGGAATTGACTCTTTTCGAAGCATTTGAATTGGCGTGGTAACGTGCGTCGTATAATTGCATAATTGGCATCTTTAACATTCCGTAAAATAAAATGAAAAACATCATAAGATCACAACCGAAAAAACCTGCCTCGCCAAAAAGATTGAATGAAAAACACACTCCCTTTTGAAAGATGAACTTGGCGATGAACGTTAGAAAACGTCAAAAATATATACATATATTTATATATATAAGCAAAAAACGAAAGTTAAAGATGGGCGTCAATTTAGAGCGATCAAAGATGGCGACTCGTCAACAAGAAGATAATGCCCATTGTTTTCGAAAAGCGCTTACTGTTCATATTCGACCCTAATTCCGTATTAATCCTTCTTTTGTCTTCTTGAACGTGAACGTCGAGTGTCGCGCCCCCCTAGGCAACGCCAGTCGTCGAAGCGCCGTTGTCTCGACGCGTTCAGCAAAACGAAAATAATCGATTGAAAAATTCTCATCTCGTTAGTCCGCCATTTTTGCGGATATCGGAAGCTTCGTTATTTAATTTGTATCCAGAAGATATTTTTGAAAACGTCGTCGCAATCTTCGCTCACTTCAACCTCGAAAAAACACGTTTCGCTTCTCGCGAATAATTGAATATGTCAGCGACCTTTCCAAAAAAAAAACAAAAAAAACGATATAGACCCCGAAAGGCTCAAAATGAAAGATTCGGAGATTACAATTGTATGCATGGATTGCCAATCTTAAAAAGGGACGTTTTTCGACAATATTCAATGTACTTTAATTACGTCATAATATCCCTTACACTCCACACACAACCACAATGTCTGATTAAAGTTCGAGAAACATCTTGCTTACGTGTTAGATTACAAAAAAAAAAAAACACAGTCAAGTTTCGAAATGTAAATGTTAAGAAATCTAAGGTCAAATTGCGATAAAAAAAACACACAAAAAAAACCTGAAACATCACATTTCGCGAATTAACGTTGATGCAAAATTACGTCGAACGTGAAGTGAAATCAAAAATAGCCTAAATTTTAAGTTTCTTAGGAAAACAGCTCAGGTAGAAAATTACACGCACGACGGAATTATACGTTAAAATTATACAAATATTGCTATTAACGAAATATGCTTTCATCGTTTTTTCGTTGAAACAAAGGCTTTCAAACAAAATCGCGGTAACGCTGAACATGTCACGACTACTGAACGTCTATCAACCTTTTTGTTGGGTGCGTAGCTTTAGAAACTGCATAATTTTTCGTGAAATGTATTTATATATATATAAAGAAAAACCTGGTTTTTAAATCACCCATTATTATTTTTATGATCGTCACGTCAGACAGAAATGGCTCTTGAAATGCAACTCACGACGATTGTACGTTTCAGGTGGCCATCGACAGTTGGGGGTGGGGGGAGTGTGAACATTTCGGTCGATCAACCATTTTCGATGAAACTCATGATGCCAGATGCAAGGACTGATTTACATTAATCGAGTAATTTCGTTGACAGTACTGCTTCGATTAGGCTGTGTTTATTATTATTGCTTGCTTACAATTTATTGTAATATTTACTTTAATTTTTTTACAACGAAAGAATGCCGTGAGCGTACTTATTTTTAACTGGCTAAGTACAATACTTCTTAACGCGTTGTTTTACGAGCGAATTCACATGAATTAATTAATTGTGACTTTGCTTTTCAAAAGTTTTTGATAAAGAGATATATTGCAACCATATTATTAATAATAACAACATTTCACATTTTGGAATAAAATTCCACTAAAATGAATGACTTATTAAAAAAAACGCATCCAGAAATTTCTTCGTTACAAATACAAAAAAAAATAATTGACAAACTATTTATAAACGAAGCTAATAATTAATTTATAGACCGAAATTCGTGCTTAATAAACAAAATAATTAATTAATATTTCTTAACATCCTTTTTACAAAAAAAAAAATATGATGCTGTTCTCATCAGGACTTCACTTAATGACGAAAACATGAATTGAAGGCTTTCAGGATTAAAACGACCTGCAGACACCCTGTATTATGCGATTATTTTTGTAAAAAAAAGGGACAAATTTGTATATTAACGGAAAATAAAACAAAAGTTTTTAAATTCTCACTGTAACAATAATAACGCGGCTACTATTTTATTATTGAGCAGGGGAAAAAAGACAGCATATAATGTAAATTAAAAAACAACAACAGGGATTTACATGAGCCTAAAATTAACATCGTTTTATTGGTTAACAATTACTTCTTCAGAAATTAATTTATAAAAATTAATAATAAAAAACAATTAAAAATTAACTAACTTAACATGCAGTAATGTGAAAAACGATGAACTTGTAGGATTTTTTGACGATTTCGATTCAGTGGATCTACTTAAGAAAATAAAAAATACCTCAGTACGAAAATCATTAAAAAACTTAAAACTATTAAAGTCTATTAAAAATATCTAATAAAGAGAGGGTGTCCCAAATGTCACTAATAGCAGAGAAAATAAAATTTATTTTACAGAGCTTCAATCAAAATTGAATTCTGAACTTCAGTCTGCGACTTGATACACTCTTTTTTTTAACAGTTAGTCTTATCATAATGATTCGAGGTTATGGCAATTTAGCAATGAAAAGTTAGCAGTTAACCATGGGTTAACGTTAACCCGGATAATAGGATAATGCTATTTTCCCAGAATTCCATACTGCAACATTTATCTCTCCATGTTTTACTGTACCTTGGGTTAAAAATTCCTTATGGTTTGCGAAGTTTTTAATTTTTTTTATAGACAGCCAATTCATCGCTATAGATTGATTTGCAAATTAAACATTTATAATCAAGCACGGTTAATAATCTTATTTGGTACACTTATCGTGTTTTTTCAATTAATTTTTTTTATAGATTTAATGGAAACTGAATTCGACAAACAATGCAATTGAGACAAATATGTCCATGTATTATGTATTTTACTTAACCGAAAATTCTTACTTACAGGTACGGCTGCAATAGAGTTAGGAGAATCAGTACGATTGAATGTGATCGATCTAAATCAATCGCTGTGATTTATTATAATTATCACGTGCTCATAGGTTTGAAAACTAAATCATTGGTTGAAAAATTTTCGAAGATTAAAATAGACAAAACGAAAGAGAAATATCAGTAATAGATATGTGCAATGAACTGGACTCAGACTTTTAATGAATACCACATTTGTAATAGGTAGTACATAATTAATAATATTTAGAAGATCATTTTAAGTATTACATCATTCGACGTTATTCGTCAATAAAACTTCTTTTTAAAAAAAATATAAAAAAATTTAAGCACTCGACTAACATTCATTATGTATGAAATTAACATGAAAATAAAACTATCATTTTTTTCATGAGTTTCATGAGTTAACAATAAAAACGTATGATAAATCTTATAAATTAAATACGTATAAATTATTATTTATGATTTTTTTTAAAAAAAAAGTAGCCAAATATTTTTTACAACAAATGCTGTTTATTATTTTTTTTAAAATTAAGTTGTATGCAATATTAAGGTCTGCGAAGGTCAAGATAATGAAAGCGAAACTAAATCAAATGATTCAGGCAGATAATAAAAATTTCAGCTAAATTATTATCTGAATTTCTACTTTTTGATTGGTTCAAATAACAATGTATCCAACTGTGTACAGTATCTTGTATCTGGGTGCAAAAATAGTCTGGGTGCTGCAATAATTGTAATTACATTAATTTATAAGATGATTTCCACTAGTGGTAAATCTATTTTTGTTGTTGTAATATTTATAAATTGCGCAAAATAGAAACGCTTTTTGTTCGAAATACGAATAAACTGTTAAATGAAATAACTTCTTAAAACTGCAACTGCGTGAGACCGTGTGAGACTGTATTTTTTTGCAAGTAGAAACAGTTATCTAAATTATTTTCAGGCAGTTATCTGATCGAATAAATTAAACTGAAATGCACGTTGTCCACATTTGACCTTCTAAGAAATTAGAATTAACCTGGGAAACTAAAATACATGTATGCTTCTAAAATTAAATTAATTTGATGTATTTTTTTCTGTTTTAAAGGTTTTTGCCAAATCAGACCTATTTTAACGCTGGGTTTAAATAATCAAACGATAGATTAATTTAATGTTAATTTTATTTTGACTAATCAAGAGTAGAAATTCAGACAATAATTTAGCTGAACTTTTTATAATTTCGTTTTCATTATTTTGAACTTCGCAGACCTTAACTTTGCACACAACTTAATTTTTTTTAAAATAATAATAAACACCTAATCATTTCCAGCATTTGTTGTAAAAATTTTCGGTTTCTTTTTTAAAATCATAAATACACTATTTATTAGCATAACCGGGAACATATAGGCTAAACACGAATTTCTCTGTAATTACATGTATAAAAATAATTTACGAATATTATTTCACGTACATTTTAAGAAGCATTTTCACTAAAGTAACAACAAACTGATTTCTTGTTCACGTCACAAATTTCACACATTTAAAGTTTGATGGTGAATTTTCAAATTAATTTCAACCTTATTACTACCAAAATTTAATGCATATTTTAAGATTTATATCTATCTGAGAAAACGATCATTATCTCAAAATTAATTTCAATATATGTTTTTTTATTAAATTCGTCATGAATTATCTAAGATAAAAGTTTTGATGTATCCTGTTTCGTTAATCAAATGACCTCGATATTGATTTTGTTATCTATGACTCATATTTATCATGAGTTGACTAATTTTGTTTATACTGTTTCAGGCTTCTTCGAAAATCAAGTTAACATAGTAAGTACTGCAATTAGAGTATAGGTGAATTTGAAAACGTAATTATTAAGGCCCGGTTGCACCATTGTAGGTTAAATGAAAGGTTAGCTAACCCAAGGTTAACTATAACCACGAGTTAACCTCAGAGTTAATAGGTTTCTATGGCAACATTTTACAATAGGGATTGTTAACCCAAGGTACAGT
>JAQIXS010006037.1:0-11441 GCA_034700785.1 Rossiulus vilnensis
GTTGGCAACCAACCGTTTACCGATGTTGGCCCTTGCTTATATGCCAATCAAATACCGATGATTGGCAATCAACCATTCACCAACGGTTGGCCCAACGTACGAGTGCCAATGCCAGCCTTCTGCCGACAAAGCCACCGAGTATCCAACGTTGGCCCGATGAGCCGTGTTACTTGGGTCAGATCAAGTTGAGAGCAATTTCGGCCGAAAATTGCTCGAAAAACGTAGAAATAACTTAACAGAAAACTAGATTAACCTGGGTACGAATCATTTAACATTTATTTATAAAGTTACAAAAAAAACTGAGCATTTTGCGCTCTTACAAATCTAAATTAAAACAAATAATTCGTAGCATCCTCCCCCCCATCATGCCAATGGAGAAGAACATCAGACAAAGGATAACAAACAGTTTTATACAACAGTTATGCCAAAAATCCTGATGCGCCACCTACAAAATAAACTATTCGGCTGTGGGGGAAGTCCATGAAGTTTTTTCAGCGCTGGATGCAATTTATGGTTGTCCTCTTTGGTTTCCATTCTCAATGGCGCTTCACATAATGGCTCCTAACGTTAACGTAATGGAGGAAAAACTTTATGTTTTCAATACAAGAGAAAACGCTAAAACAGAATAATAATAACATGTATCCTAAACTATCCTGTAAGTTTTGGTCAAAATCTAAACGCTTTTAACGGTAATTCAGAATACGAAATTTTGGCTCACTACAGTGGCGTGCAAAACGAAAAATGGAGTGTATATCGAAACTGACTTAAGAAATTCGTTTAGGATGCACGTGTACATGTAAACAAACAATTATAAACAGCTCAAAACGCATAAGTAAATTATGCATCAGTAAAGTATTAAACGCACACACTTTCATGCATGTTTGGAGGAAATTAGGAAATTTCCAATACTTGTCATAAACTGCTGTTTGTTTGACACGACGTTTAAGACTGAGTAATGATGTCTCACATCATTACTCGGATGTTTCTGCAAATATAGAAGGCAGAAACATGCAAAACTGACCAATAACAAAGTTAAAATGCATGTCTATCACACTAAGGTACGGATATGCTGCTACAGATAAAAATAATGGGATTATATAATGCTGCAATATTTTAAAATGATGCTATTTCTTTGCAGACTTGCTAAAGATCCCTCTGAAAGCTCCTGTGGACGAAAACGTTCAAAGAAGAAACAGTAGCAAGTACTAATTAATTAATAATCATGACGTTGCATGCATCAAAACCCAACAGAAAACAACCCAACTAAGTACTTTGTGATGAAATTACCTTTTGTTAGGGACCACTTTAGGAAAGGGTTATTTAAATTACGTTTTGTGAGTACCAAGTACAATTTAGCAGACTTGCTCACAAAACCTCTTTTACTGTGCCGCATTTAGACATTAATCCCGTATGGGAGAGAGTGGTTGCCATAATTGGGTGGTGATGGCATGCTACGGGAAAGGATGTTGTCATTTGATACCATGTTTAGCATGTCCTTATGCGAAATTATGTCCCTAAAAGCACTGACGAATTGTTAGTGAACAAGAAAAGAAATTGTACTTACCTTTATGTTGATTGCCTGGTCCTGTGATGCTAAATACATCTGTGGTCCTGGGCCTGAAAAAAAAACAGAGTCCATGTAGATTAACTGGAAATCTAGATTTGTAATAGTAATTTAACGTTAATTTCTAATAGAGCTGAGCCGTTTTGTTGACATGCCTCTTTGTGATGCCGTTATATTTGCCGCTTATCCTTTGTTATTTGGAGTTTAATGGATGATTCGGAAGACAATTAACCTTGTCTTATAAAAGGTAAATTTTTTCGTTGCTTATCATTTTTCCTGGGTGGAGTTGCGGTGAAACCAATCAACCAAATGCGTGTGCGGCTGTGGCATGAAGAGAGGATGGTCTTGTGCGCAACCCCCCCCTTCCGCAAATTAATGAATACAAATTAATGAATAATCATGACGTTGCATGTATCAAAACCCAACAAACCCCCCTTGCTTGTTACTGTTTCTTCTTTTCAGTCTTTAAGGTTCCACTCGCTCAGGAAAACATCACCAGTCTGTGGCTCTCGATGCTAGTTGAGGACTGTGGCTTCGTAAATAGGTCTGCAATATTATCAGGTCCGCTTACGCTCTTCAGATTGAAATACCCCTTCTGTAGCCAGTCCTTTACAAAATGGAAGCGGATGTCGATATGCTTGGTTCTGCTCGTCTCGATCTCGTTCCGTCAAAATTGGATGGCTGAGAGAGAGTCTGAGAAGACTGTAGGAACATTAGACATATCGTTGACAATTTCACAATTCTTAAAAATTTCCGATAGCCATCGAGTCTTCTTCAAACACAGGACCAAACCCATAAACTCGGCTTCCATGCTGTATAAAGCGACGACTGGCTGCTTTTTGCATCCCCAGGACAGTGGGACGCCTCCCAGAAATGTCAGGAAACTGCTGAAGGATTTTCTGTTATCCCGGTCGCTGGCCCAGGATGCATCCGTGTATGTGAATATCGACTCGTTGTTGCAGTTGGATAGTCATCTGTTGATCCTTGGTATTCACACAGTACTGCAATACTTGACGAAGTCCCTTAACATGAGCAATGGAGTGTCTCTCGTTGAACTGCGAGAACAGGATAGTGTCGAACAGAATATCAGGACGTGTTCGCAATGCGAGGAATAGCAGGCTGCCCACAAGTGAACGGTAGGAAAATTCGCTGTCTTCTTCATCGGCAGAAGCTGGCAATTTGAAGATGGTTCCGACGTTCAGAGGTACTTTTACAAGCGAATTCGGTGTAAGGTTAAACTTGCTGCCGAGTTCTAGGATAAAGTCTCTCTGATGCATCTTGATCTCAGGGCCGTTTCTGTTAAAATTGACCCCTAGCAGACGTTGTACAGGTCCCAGACTTTTGATCTCGAATTTCCTTTCCAGGTCCTTAATGACTTCCACTTGAGTGCGATTGTCCCTGCTGTAAATGATTATGTCGTCCACATAAAACAGCAAAATTGCATCTTTTTCTCGCTGGAAGGTGCAGGAGAATTCGGGCACCTTCGTAAATCCTAGTTCTTCGAGCTCTGATGTTAATTTTCTGAACCAGTTCCTTCCAGATTGATGTAAGCCGTAGATGGACTTCTTCAATTTCCATACAAAGTTGCCATCGGTATCAGACTGGAATCCACTTGGCTCTTTGACGAAAATATCTTGCTCCAGGTCACCGTACAGGTAAGCGCATTTGACATCGAGATGCACATCTTGCCAGCCACGAAGTACGACCAGGAGCATCATAAAAGGCTTGATCACGTTGAAGTTGACCACCGAAGGAAAGACCTCTTCGTAGTCAATGCCGTGGGTTTGCCTATTTCCTTGAATGACGAGTTTCGCTCTCCTTTTTGTAGGCTGTCCCTTCTCGATGTACTTAGTCTTAAACACTCACCTGGTTCCAAGAATATTCGTATTAGCTGTTTTTTTCATCCTGACGTAAGCGTCTCTGCTTTTCATCGTCGAGATCTCTTCCTTTATAGCTTCATGCCACTCATCTTTTTCGTTGCTTGCCATGGCTTCCTTAAAGGATGTGGGATCAGCCGAAGAGAACAGGACCGTGGGATTAGAAGCTGCTGCATCTGCAATTTTACGGTTTCGTTTGGTGATCAGCATCTTCTAAATCCTTGTCAGGTGAGGAAAGGTTACCTTGGTTTTCTCGTTGTTTCCATGTTGAGGCGCTGTTTCACGTTGTGGAGTCGTTTGATCCATTGCAGACAGCGTCTCATCATCGTTTTTTGTTGCAGGTTCCGGTTCCCATTCGAAGACCTCGTTTGCTGAAGTGATCATGTGCGCCATTTCAGGTTCCAACGTTGGCTTGTTCCTTGGAGTTTTCGATTCCATCACGGTTTTTTTAGTTAGGTCCCAAATCCTGTAGCCTGTTGTTTTGAATGCGTATCCCACCAGTACGTCTTTCCATCCTTTAGCCTTCAACTTGTTTGCCTGTTGAGGTGGCGTCTTCAGGACTACGCACTTGGAACCTAGTACTCTCAGGTGAGAAACGTTTGGCTTGCGTCCATGATACTTCTCGAACGGTGTTTTTCCCTCCAGCTTTGCATGCGCGAATCAGTTTTTCAGGTATGCTAAAGCGTTGACCAACTCGGCCCATAGATGCTTCGGTAAACCGGTGTCCAGCAAGATGACTCAAAGTCCTTCGGCCATCGTTCTGTTGAATCGCTAAGCAATGAAGTTCATTTGCGGACTGTAAACGTTGGTGCGTTGATGGTCGATTCCCTTTTCATTGGTGAATTCTGCAAACTCCACGTTGCAGAATTCCGTCTTGTTGTCCGTCCTCATCCTTAGGACACGTTTCCCCAAAGCGTTTTTGGACATCACAATGACATCTTTTACTTTCTTGAACGTTTCATCCTTGGCGCGTAAAGGAATGACTGTAGACATCCTAGAGAAATCATCCACCATGGTTAGGACGTACCTATTTCCCCCGAGCGATTAAGTCCGCGTAGGGCCCTATAGGTCCATGTGGATGAGCTCTAGTGGTGCTTGACTAATGATGTCGATGTTCTTGGAACTGCTAGCATTGGTGATCTTGCTGACGTCGCAATGTTTACAGGTCAGTTCTCCCGTCGCTTTGAACTTTTCCATCCCAGTCACAGCTCCAGATGTCCGCATCATTTTCAAGTTATTCACGTTTTAATGTCCGAAGCGTCCGTGCTAAATCCGCAGGCTCGTATTGTCATATTGGCTAGCTGTACAGGACAAGGTAACAGGTTTGTTAACGTTGGTGTTATAAGCCTGATCACAGCTCTACGAGATAATCTTGGTTTCCAGCTTGTACAGGCGATTGGTTCCTGTGATTTGCATCAGGGGCCGATCCACTGTCGTCTTGTAAACTGCTGCATACTTCTTGCAAAACAGAGTCTGGAATCCTCGCTCCACGATCCTAGAAACACTTAGTAAGTTTTTCGTAAATTCTGGAGCGTACAGGACGTTGACCAATGTTAAAACTCATTCGCTGCCAAGATGTTCTGCACAGACATGATTTGTGGTGCCTGAGTCCAAGTACCAGGTGACTTTTTGGTGCTTGTCCTCAGTGGATGCTGTAAGAGCGTTTGCAAATAGAAAAATATTACTGCCTCTGTTGTCCTTATGCTGTTCATCTTCCGATGATGGCTGTTCTTCGTCCGCATTGGCCATGTTTCCAGCGTGAGTACTCTATTTTTTGCTGCTCTTATTCGATCTAGAATTAGATTTGGCTGGCACATTATTCGAATTGTTCTGGTTGATCATTTTCCATCGTAAGAAGGGACAATTTCTTGCAATGTGTCCCAACTTGTTACAGTTGTAACACCTTAACCTTTCTTCATTTGGAGATTTAGGAATTTTCTTCTTGTAGTGGCCTCTCTTAGCATTGACTTGGGTTGGAATGTCTTCTCCAACTTTTCCCACAGCTCGTACGCTCTCGTAGTGGTCTTCACCATCGAAAGAATTTCGTCAGAATTGGACAGACACAACAGGGCATACGTCCTCTTCTGATCCGTTCTGAATTCTTGGATCTCTTTTCTGCTGAGTCCTTCTTCCATCTCGTGCCAGTCAAGAACGCCTCCAGTACTTTCTTCATTAAAATCAAACGGGTGCTAAAGGACCATTCCGTGTAGTTCTAACCGTTGAGTTTTTTGATGACAAATTTCGTTGTGCTTTCTATACTCGAGGCCATGCTGATGCTTTTGCAAAAATTTCCACTTTCAACGTGTTAACGAATCTCTTTTAGGTCCCCCAAAATGTAAAATAAGAGGCACTTACAGTTCCTTTCCGTTTTAAGAGTTCCCAACTTTGGAGATTCTTTGCAGCACATCAAACTAGGAACTAAGACTAGCATGATGACATGCGCACCACATTATCAGAATAAAAACAATTCTAACACGGTAACACCATTTTGCGGGATGTGTCAGCTGGTTTCTTTCCAACCAACTCAGCTCGCATTCGGATGATGCGAGCGTCACCACCCCACAAAAGCGGCCAATTTAAGGCTAGACGAGACTTGCTGCCAGGCCTCGCTGGGAAAGTTTGCCTCCAATTGCGTCGAGCAACAAGGGCTCGCCGACCAACGGTTTAGTGGCACATCACGTTGGCGCATTTCCTCGAGGTAAGCGATCTAAATTCCCACCTCGCCAGAATGCAGACTTCGGCCTGGTCTACACAGTCTCCAGGGCAGCGCAAGTACTGGACATCAGAGGGTGGGCAAGCTGATTAGCGAGAGTGTACCCATTTGTGTCAAGCCCCTACGTTATACAACCCTAGGGGTCCTTAAGACGCTGACACCCTGCTAACGGAGTATGTCGAGCAGTTCTCAACTGACAGAAAGGCGCGCGGTTGCCAGGCGACCCACATTTCCACGCTGGACCAGCTCCCCTTTTACGACTACATCTGAAGGTAGTCGTGGTCCGCGCGGCGATAGGCCTTATCTGTTTATTAACGCATGTTACACGGGTTTTTCCTGACCGCCTCAAACCCCATTGGTTCAGCGGTCTAGTTCAAATGATCCAGCTCTCCCTCTCAGCCGGTGTGGCAGCCATGTTGAAGCCATTCGACGGACGCTTCCACCTGAGATCAATTTTAATTTCAGTCGCGCATTTTTACTTTTTCTTACTTACTCGACCATTTCCCAGTTCGCGTTGTCAACGGCCCTAATAAATCCGCGCGACTCGGAAGACCTGCATCGCCGCATTTGGGCATTCTTCGACACCAGCACAGCACTACCGCTCCGGAGACCTGTGGATTTCGATTTCGCAGCCATCTCCAAGGCGGCAGTGGCGACATTCGCCTTCACGGACGTGGCCGCTTTGTTGCGGCACTGTCCGTTACCGGCCCCACATGGCGAGAAGAACCTCCCGGGTCCATCCGCCATGGTGCAGCCACTGGCTTCCATGTTTGCCTCCTTGGTGGACGCCACCAATCTCCTGCAACTGGCTTTCGGACCCATCTTCTCCTGCATGGCTACCTTCGCACAGGGTATTCCTGTGGATCCAGCGCCGGTGTCCCAGCAACACCTCGTCCAAGCGCTTGCAGCGTGTAACTGCAACAGACAAAGGCTACAGGCCAACCTTTAGCTGCAACACGCCATCCAGCAACATTCCCAGTTGCAATATCGCAACCTCCAGCTTGCGTACACCGCCAGCTGCAGGTGGGAGCAGGAAAGTGCCTCGCTACTCGAGGCGGCCCTTGCGGCGTTAGGCCCGTCCCCAGCGCGGCCCCTGGCACCGCTTACCCCGGGCGCGGGCATCGCCCTATTACAAGCACCGCAACAGTCAACGCGGGCTAAACATTCCACAAGGCTACTGTTTTTCACAACGTGCCACATGTCCGTTACTGAGTTGAAGAAGGCCTGTCGGGGGACTACACCTACGCACGGCACGCCTCATCCCACCATCCCAGGCCTGCAAATCTACCTCTTTGAGGGCGAGCGACGGCATGACTATAAGACAGGAAAGCCCAGCAGCGTTCCCATGCCAGTAGCGGCCGCGTCATCTCCATCAGCTCGTTCTCCGTCACCAGCAGCAGGCAGCTCAAGCCAGTCCCCTCACGCTATTGTCACCCAACTTAGTCAGCATTTACCGATTTTCACCCAGGCGTCGCAAGGTGACTCCACCAGCAAGTACATTCCGTCACCGCGTCGGGGGTGGCACTCGTCGCAATCCCGGTCGTCCAGCCCCAGCATGCCGCGTCGCCGGTCACCCTCTGCCACGCCGCAGCGAGCCAAGGCGTGCCCCATGGAGCGCTACGTCAAGCTATGTGCTCTAACAGGACAGCATCAGCACATGCCGTCACCCGATCCGCGACCTAAGCGGAATCATCATCGCAGCCCAACGCAACACTCGCACGGGAACCATCACTCCCCTAGAGTGGCAAAGTGAATTGAGAAGACGGCACGCGCACGCAGGCGCTCGCCACCTACACCCCAACCGGCTGCGAGCAAACACTGCTCGCCACCATCACCTCCAGTGTTCACTGCCTGAATGCAGCCTCGGCCGGTTGTCCACGTCTTAGCCCAGCGGTCCCGATCACCGGCGTTCCGCGCACCAGCGTCGAGCGGCGAGCATCCTCGTCGCTCTCATCGCGATGACCACGACGCCCCGCGCTGGGACGCGGACCTACCTGGCGCCACCCGCCGTCTGGCTCGGGGCGCAACGGGTGGTTCGTGGACGTACCACTCCAAAGTGTTTAATCTCACCATCGTGGTCCACCAATACTTGAGGGGGCCATCTCACAGCATGGCAGACAATGAGCACAAGCTCTAGGCGTACAAGCGGAAGAAAGCCCGGCTAGCCCTGGAGGACCCTACCACCGCTTACATCCACCTTGTGCCAAGCGACAGGGACTACACCTGCTGGCAGTTCCTGAGACGGCTCCCTACCCCTGCAGCCGGCAAAGAGGTGTGTCATTTCTGCCACACCAAGTGCTATCGAGATGAGGACTGCTTCATGCACTAATATAGTGCGTATCCCATCCTGCCATCCCGGCGCGATGCCCAGAAGCATGGCAGACCACCGTCAGCAGCGATTTCTAACATCGAGTACCTGGTCATCTTGCTGATGGACCAGAGGACCAGAGCAATGCCAGCAGACCTGTAGGCAGCGGCCCCGCGAAGGCTCCTCCGCGGTTTAGTTTACAGGGGTGTAAGAAGAAGAGGAGGTCAGGGGTCTCATGCGAGACCCCTGACCTATGACCGGGGCAGGAGCCCACGTGAGCAGAGTCATCGGCCCCGCCCTTGGTTCCATCCTATTTATGGCCGATGCCCTCGGAGGAGGTCGGACCATTTTACGCATCTGCCATTGTCGCTTTTATGCTTGCAATTGCCGTACAATTCTCTCTTGCACGGCTGTAACTCGAACAGTAGCTCTGAAAAGGGGCTTTCATTAAAGTGTTATCTTGAATAATTATCTACCGTTGCTCAATGTCGTTGATGCTTCTTGTCGCAATCTAGATACTTACCGCGGGACTAGATCGTCCTCCGCGTTTGCGCAGACTTCCCGCTCTTGCCGTTCCGCTCACTCCGAGATTGCCCCCTTCGGTAAAGATAAGGCGACGGTGCCGTAAGGAAAAATGATCATCTCATAGGGGGACCGAGTGCATATAAGCCAAGATTAGGCTAGGTATATCTTCAGCCGTAATACAGACACTGCGAATGGTGTAGATGGATGATGAGCAGCAACAGAAAAAGGATTTGCCAATTTTCCAATAGGCGGCTCAAGATTGGTGGTTGTTTAACGCCTAGTCAACTATTCGGTATCATCATGTGCATTGAAATTTCTATTTCCTGGGTTTTTAGGGGTCATTGCGAGTAATAACGAGTTCAAAGTTGTTACGTGTTGCTAAGTTAGTTAGTTCGCCCAGGACGTTTCGCGAATATAATCTTTACCACCTCTATTTTAATAAGGCAACAGGTAGGATGATGTTCACGAATTAAGTAATGAGTGCTGTGTGGGGGTTGCTGTGTGCCGTGTCCATAACTACTATGGATTTAAATTTCACGAGCATTAGTTAGTTTTTTGTACTAGTAATCGGGGCATTTTTAAAGTGTCGAGTTCAAGGAGCGAATAAGGTATTATTTAAGCCCTGCCGTACTGCATTGCCCACTCTTCAAGTTATCAGATTTTGTCATAATTGCTACGAGCTTTGCATTAGACACACTTTAAGGACACGAGTCGCTAACTAATCAGGCATGCGAAATAAGTACGTTTCAATGGAAGGTTTTGCTGCTGCTACAGTGCTATTTGAAATTCGAGCAAACAAACTTAATATTAGACAGAAGGCAATGCGAGCATGCTTTTAAGGTTAAATTTAACCGCATGTGCGTAACGCATGTGTCATGCGTTACTCGAGAAGTGTAGGAAATGCAAACTGCAGTTGCCACAAATTAGTTGCGGGCGGTTGCTGCAACCGTATGTCCATACAATGGCGAGTCATTACAACTGGAAAATAGCAAATTTTTATTGATAGTTTTCTCGTGTTTAACGAAAAATAGTCGGAATTGCTCGCTTACTAGTATTTCATGTATTTCAGTTACTTGGAAAAATTGCTTTCTTTAAGAAAATCACAGTGCAAAAATTATAGCTTTAAAGGTAGTGGGTACTCGTATAGCAAGTCTGTAGCGAACGTTATGGGTCGGTCATCTTTAACCGGTGCCCTTGTGAAAGCGGGCTGTCATTTTACCTGACAGATTCGCTTAACGTGCTTTGCAATGTGTTTTCGGCCTGCTTGGTTACTGAAAGTTAAATAAAAATCTTGACTGATGCATTTTAAAAACCTAACCCGCCGAGGTTTATTATTAAATCACTGTCACTCGTGGGACGAGACATTTTTCTTCAAGCTGTAATGCGAACGGAACGAGGATCGTACGATCCCATTGCTATCATTAGCAAATGTGAATATCATTTCCGCTCGAGAATAGTGCAGTCTATTTAATCAAAATAGAAATAGATGTCATAAAACTTGTGTTTTTAATCAAACAAAACACGGTTTTCATCTCACCTGCTTAAACACTTGCGTGCCATTTGTAATGGCTTCAGCGGTATCTGTCGGCGAGCAGCTCAAGACGTGCTGGGTGTAGCGGCAGTGGCGACCCTTGCGTCATGCTATCATAAACACATCGAAATGCGTTACCACAACGGCACCAAATTGAAATGGTGGGGTGGGGGGGTTGCGCACAAGACCATCCTCTCTTCATGGCGCAGCAGCAGCTCGGGACGTGCTAGGTGTAGCGGCAGCGGCGGCGGCCCTTGCGCCATGCTATCATGAATCAAAATCCATTTGTGCAGTAAACGTCGTTGGGGGTGCGCACGTTCGAGTTATGGGCACAAAGCTCGGAAGTCCCCACAACTGCGGCACACGCATTAAGCCGTGTTGTAGCCGTGTTGCTGGATTGCGCAATCCACTCGCTGTATGTTTACTATAGGGACGCAGGTGCAGGATAAGGAATAAAGATCATTTTTTACGTAAATACGACGCGAATCGAACTAAGGTTGGCACTCGTGGACGATAAAACTGGCGCGGAGGGGTTGCGCACGAGCGACTGACTCACCGCGCAATGCCGCGCTGCCAACCACGGGGCTTGTAGCGCGCGAGCTCTCTGCAAGCGTGCCTCACGGGCCACGTCCATTCGTGCAGTAGGCGTCGCTTAGGGCGTGCCGGCGACGGCGCCGCTGCTGCCAGCACGCCTCGAACGACGCCTACTGCACACATGGATTTTGATTAATTGTAGCATAACGCGAGGGCCGCTTTCACTGCCTCCGCTACACTTAGCACGTCCCGAGCTGCTGCTGCGTCAACTGCGCTAACGACTACCGCCAGCGGCTTGCCCCTAACGACACCAACTGCACGAATGGATTTTGATTTATGATAGCATGGCGCAAAGGCTGCCGCCGCTGCTACCGCCGCTACACCCAGCA
>JAQIXS010006038.1:0-11439 GCA_034700785.1 Rossiulus vilnensis
TAAAAAAATATGATCAATACACGAATCAGAAAAAAATGACCTATAAAGACGTCATGTTTACGTACTGTTGACTGGTTGGATGTCTATTCAATGACCTGTGGCTGTGTTAAAAACTTCAACAGTGTATTAACAAGTGGCATAATTTGTAATAGCTTTTTTCACCTTGACAAATGTCTGTTAATTGAAGGTCGAAAAGTCGAACGACCTGAAATAAGTAATCGATATCAAATTTTGACGTCATGTTACTTGGAAATATAACGTGGTTTGAGTGAAATTTAGCATGCAATTGGGACGGCACCTATTCCCATTCACATTCAGCTTCAGTCGTCAGATTTTTCTACTTTTTTCTTGTTAAAATGACGTCACTTTTGTCTAAATTATAATGCGGTTATTCGGACGTGCCGCCCTAGGTATCAAGTGTCATGTATATGTATGCATAAGTGCGAAAGGCCCCCCACAGGTGCTCCTCGGCGAATATTTTTACGATATAATTAGTAGTAAAAGTTTTTTTATATGATAATTAAGGCAATAGTTGTCCAAAAATAGCAGTGTCTGATGCCATGTCCTGGGAAAAATATTCGAAAACTACAGCATTCCGTTTCGAGTGATGTAGTAATTGAATCTATTTCGGTCAGTTATGTAAGTTGATTTCATCCAGTTGTGTGTGTTTTTTTTTTTTTTTTTTTTTTTTTTTTTTTTTTTTTTTTTTTTTTTTTGGTGCAGTCGGCCAGGTATTTTGGTCGTGGCAAAGTGAGCCCTCAGACTGCGGACAAAATGGCGCTCTGCTGTTTAAATATTTCAGTGCATGATTGACGTATTTATTACACAGTTGAAATCGTTTTTAAATCTGATTGTTGGTTGGGTTGCACGCATTAGGTATAGCCGTATTAAATTTATTTGCTGGCGTATTGTCATGGATTCGTTGGTGCGCATAATAGCATAGACCACGTGAACGTCATTGTTCCCCTATGGCGTACTAAAATACGATACTCTCTGCAGCAAGGTAATTTCGTAATTAATTCCATCACTTTCCTAGTAATTATATTGGGATGATTTGTGTATCTCTAGCAGCCAGCACTTTTGAAAAAGGTGCACGGAAGATTGGTTGCTTGGGATGAATCGTGTATTTGTCTTGATAGGAGGAACACGTTCAGTCGGACGTCAGTTTTGTAAAGGTGCTGGGGAAAAGGTTCAATTGGACACAAGTTTTTTAAAATAAAGGTGGGATTTTGCCCTATTTTTCATGGTTGAAGGGAAAATGTACTAAGTCCATTCTTTCCATCTACAAGAGCAGGTCCTGATAAGATTATCATTTAAAAATGACGTCACGCGTGTTTGAAGACGTGTATTTGCCATCCGTCCAATTCCAATTCCTCGCAAGAAAATGACGTCATATTTAACTGAGGATGCGTATTCTCTTCCTTTCCATCTTTATGCGAAAATTATTCATTTCTGAAATGCATTTAGATTGAGACAGTGTATCGTTTCAAAATGTAATCAATGCATTTTCAAGATGTCTCAATTTGAATGCATTTTAAAATGCGTTTCTTCTGTATATGAGCAGTTTTATAAAAACGACCAACTTCCGCAGTATTAGTGCCATTCGTTGATCATTTTATGAAGATGTAGCAACTTTAGAATTGTTAATAGATAAAAGTTCCATTTTGAAACTTTTGTGATAAAATGAATCCGCTGCATTGTGGCTTTGGTGGCTTTTGTGTCGTTTCCACTTTCCATTTATGTACATTTTTCACATCAGAGTAACTTGGCAGCAGCGTTCTTTCGTGGAAATCCAGTCATTCCATTTTGTTGATAAAATGGGAAATATATGCAATTTATGGTAGCATAATGTCACCCAAATAGTTCTGCTTGCAAACCTGGATGCGCATTTAGCGAAGTATTAATACGCGCAGGCTGTTGGTGTAATAAACGAATGCGCCGTGTTAGCAATATTGTGAATGGGCTGTGATTACTAACGTTTTATTACACCTCTTAATACCACTGTTTAATTCATTGTGAGAATTTTAGGCATAATTAGCCCATTTGCAACCAACTCTCCTCGCAAAGGCATTATGCAGTCGGGTTTTTATTGCAGATTACTCGCCAAGCCGGCCTCTAGTGAAATGTCGCAGTTTCAAACGTTGGTAATAGGCTGGTAATAGACGTGTTTAAGATATGGTTAATACATATTTATGGACTTCACAAATGTGAAGTTATTAATTTCAGACACGGACAGACTAATTATGAATTAATGCGAAGTATTCTTCAAACAGTGTTCACATTTTTAAAAACAATGTTTGTCCAGATTGTTTTTTAATTACGTTAAATACAAATTTTAAATTACAGCCATAGTTTTTTTAACTCCCTTAGTGCTAAGAAGAAAGATCTGACTGTAAAACCGTTCTTATAAGTTATTGCATATGAAAAATATGTAACGTTTGAGGAATACAATTTAAACCAGTTTGATTTTTGTTTTGTCCATAATCAGGGTTGTTACTGTTGAAAATAATGGACATTTTTATATTGTGTTGAATTATTATTTAATAATTTGTATAGAAAACCTAGACATTCCATCATTAGTGATTCGTTCTAAATTTGTTTAAAATGAACCTAATGAAGGAATACCCATATGCGAAATTCGTAGAAAAAGTATATCTCAATGTAGGGATTTGAGTCCAGACTTCCTTGGATAAATTCAATTTTGTCTGCATTTCAACTATTCCCAACCATACTTTCTCCAATCTCTTTTGATAAAAACAACCAATTGATGGAAAGCGTGTGTTTGTCAGTTTGAATACTGACGTTATTTAAACGTCCCAAGTATGTCCGGTTTATTAACGTCCGTCACAATTTTTAAAAAAAACGCTGAAGTGGACCAATAGAATGCAACAGCCTGTTTGCAATTAACCATGCCAGTCCCATAATACATTTGCCAATTTTGGGCAGTGGTGTGGCTTTTTCTATGCTGGAAGTTGTCGTCGATAAGATGAACGTCTCTCATTGGTTAAGACTCGGTTCCATTGAGCGCCATCTTGATGCCGTCATCAGTCGCCCGATTGGCCTCTCGAGGCTTCCGTAACTTTTATTTAGCGTCTGTCAGTGGGGGAAAAGTAAACTTTCATTCGCATGTCGTGTTTTGAGTGATGCTGCCGTGGTCTGCGTTGGCAGGTTATTACTACTGGCTGCCTCGGTTGACTTTTGACCCTTTCAACCAGTTGTTCTTCCGCTTCAGCATTTGCATTTTGCGCCCGAGGGTGTCTGAGGTCTACGCGTTTTCACTTTCGGAAAAAAACTGGTAAAACTTTCGGAGACGTGGACAAATAACGCTCTAGTTTTCTGCGAGTTGTTAACTTGTTGGCATTAATCTTTGGATAATATAAGTTTATTTTTGTTTTCGGTTGTGCACCGCGGGTTGCTCCGTAAAGTGGGTGCTAATTGATGAAAATCATAACCCGGTTGGGATTATGCTTGCGTGACGTCACTGTGCTATTTAGAAGGCTGTACTTGGCGTAAAGGACACTTGAGCGTGAGTATTTATTGTTTCTGAAATATTCATAAAAAAAACGTGCGTGTTGATTTTAGTCATCTTTCTCGTGATGAAGTAATGATGGTTTTGAACGACGAAAATGTAAAATTGAACTTTTATGGGAGAAAGTTCTGCATATTTTGAATCGATCATAGTAACGGTTGCTTATTTATCACCTGTGTTAATCGCGCTTTAAATTTAATGAAAATAAGTGAATGTGTGCATCTTGATTGGGTATTTAACCAGGTTTATTTCTGAACACGTTTACCGTGTATAATTTGCAGAAAATCGGGGTCATTAGAAATTGACAAGTTCACATTCAGTATGTGGTTGTTTTGGTCATTGTTCGGTTGGTTCTGAAAATACGTCTGAATAAGATTTCAAGTGACTTTTTTTGGATTCAGCATATTTTATTATTGGAGAAATGAGTATTTTTAAATGCATTTGAGAACCGCTTGAAACGTTTAAATGTTAAGCGAAAACATTCGGAAATTAGTTTACGTCAAAGGTAGGTCTACGTTACAAATTTGACACCTGCTGCTGTAGCTGAATCTGTGGAAAGCTCAGTATAATCAGTATAGTTACTATCAATACAAATATACTGATCATATACTAATGTTAGTAAGAAATGTAGTGATATCACTAACCATACTGGTATTAGTAGTCCCAAAAACCACCATAATACTGATATCAGCAGTCCCAAAAACCAGTGTAGTGCTATCAGTATGAAATCATACTGACATCAGTAGATAATCACGTACTGATGTTTTTTTTCCAGGAGTTTTGCCGTTCCAAATTTACCATTGCAGTTAATTGTGTGAACATCAGCATATGACGAGAAGCAATTAAATGTAGTTGTTGTTGAACATCATTTTTAATGTAGAATTAATTAACCAAATATCAAACTTCTCCAAATTTACCGGTTTTGCACACATCTGTAGGCCTAGCATCAGTTTTGGTTTTGCCCTTAATTTTTGCTGAATGGATGACTCACTCTTTCGAACTACATTTAGGAAATTCGGGGAGGTGCTGGGTGGCATTCGCTGCGGTCATGTGGGAAAGTTATTATTTTTACCCCACATGAGTTACCGTAAAATTACCATTTAATTGACCAGCTTACGGCGGAAACGCGGACTCGGGCACCCAGGGTGTCAACAGCCTATTTTAACCTAGTTATTGGCATTGCCCTAGATTTGAACGCATGGTGGTTCGAATTTCCCGTTTTGAAAATTTCATATTTACTCTCCAAGCTTTTTATGGATGCCAGTTCTGGCTAAAGGCTTAGGATGCACCCTGTATAACGTTTTTTTTTTCAGTGGTGGTGTTCTTCCCCCCCTGACCAACCTGTATTTGAGTTTAGCTAAAATAGCGACTTGAGTGGGGGTAGACCGAGGGGTAGACGTGGGAGGTCATGGACCCGTGGGGATGCGAACCCGAAGTGGCAGCTGACGCGCATCCATTTCCTAAAAAATGCGTTTTAGGGGGCTGAACCCAGATGAAAACTTTTCTTTCTTGGCTTTTTTTGCTGGTTTAAAAGACTTTTCGTGTCTAAACCCTTATTTTCCGAGCACCCCTTTTGCCTCCTAATTAGACATAATGGAACGGTTGCGCCATAATCTTTGTGTGAACGCATTTGGTTTTTTTTTATATATAATGCTGTCATTCGTGCTTTTCCATCCATTTAAAATCCTTTTATTTTGATATGTATCGCCATATATTTTGTGGACTTACATGTGAATTGGAATAAATTCCTCTTGTATTATGTGAGGTTCCCGCAGACCTGGGAGAATTTTGGAATGCTTTCAACAAGTCAGGGGATTACCTAATTTTGAATGGTTGGTTTTATGGGTTAAATTGGGCTTTAATTAAAGAAATGAACGACAACTCCAATATGGCCGATCGATTCTTTCAATTTGGCTTCAATTCTCCTCTATGGAGCCATGCGAGGTTCCATTTCCCCAAAGCTCAAATTAATAAATGTCTTTTTTTAATAATAGGTCCTTCTAATTGGCTTCAACTCATCAAAAGCATTTTCTATTCAAAGTTTATAGGACTTCTAACTTCTTTTTGGCTTATGTAATTAGTGATTGAAGTCTATTTAATGTTCATATTAAATTTAACGGCATGCGGCTCAACCAGCAATAAATGAATAATGTTCATTTTATCAGTACTAGACGTTTTTACTGTTGTTTAGACCCGTGGGTTATTTTTTGAAATAACTGCTCGGTCAGCAAGGAGTTCGTACTCCCCATTGTTTTAATTGGCCCAATTAAATATGGTTATTATCAACGTTTCTGCGCGATTTTTGGACTAAGTACACTCGTGGAAAGCAAACTGGCAAAGTTCAAAAAATGGGTGGATTTATTAAAACGTAGCAGCGTTTCTTTAATGGAGATGTTTATTTTTATTTAGTTTATTTGCCGTGTAAAAATAGCGGAAATCGAAAATCACATTTGTAATTTTTTTTGCCATATTTTCAATATTGCTGACATGCAAATATATACAGTATGCATGTATGTAACTGAAAAGAGAACACCGAAGGCGATTTTTTAATGGAAAATTATCTATTCAACGATGCATTGCCATATTTTGAATAAATGTGTTGTTAATAAAGTTACTTAATATGCGAACGATTTAGACGTACTTTTAGACAAAAATACATAAATTGCACTGATCATAAATGGATTTCTGTAAAATGTTCAGTCAGTTTTGATTTTTTAAATTTCTTTGCCATATTTTCGAAACTTTTCGTTGATTTATGAAAATTCTTTTTTAAAACAACAACAACCGTATTTTCAATAAATTTGTTATTAAGAATTGTACCTAAAATGAGAACGAGGTTATGGGGTTGAAAAAATAAAAATAAAATTGACCACAAATAATGCATTTTTGTAAAGTGTTCAGTCATTTTTTAATTTGTATATTTTTATTTTTTGTGCGCGAAATTTCCGATAATTTGTTGTTTTATAAATACGTGTAGGCTATACCTGATAAGGAAACACCATAGGAGAAATTTGGAGTTGTGTGCTCTTGGTAATTGTTTAAATGCCTCTGTGTTACTTCATCTAAGTAACCCGAAATTGGGAGATGTTAACTGTTCGCCAACTGTCATAAAAGCCTTCGTCGATGACAGTTTGTGTTTTCCAGCAGCTGTTGCGCATCCGCTGACGTCATCAACGGAGAGAATTGTCGATAAAATGTAATACAAATCAAGAATAATGCGGGTTGGAAAGCCCGCATTAGCAATGGATTAAGGTCTGCCACGGTGGTGAGATAGGTGCAGCGTGGGCTGATGACGTCACCAGGTTGCTGTTTGCATCTTGGAGCAGCTGCTGGATACTAATTCAGTTTATCTGGGTCTGGATAATATTGGAAGATGGAGAACTGCCACTAAAATGTTGTCCCTGTAGTCTGTCAACGATGTTGGGATGCATTTACAATTGTATTTCTTCGTTTGCTTTCGTGTCAACTGCACTCGTATATTTGACAGGGCTTAAAGGTTATTGCAGCATATGAGCTAATAAAATCAATTGCAGTTCGAAAATGGGCGAATTCAGAAAGAGGGACGGGATCTAGTTTTACGAAAAAAATTGTAATGTTCTTGAGCATTCCCATCGTTATTAATGGCTTGGCAATGCTATAATAAATTGTATTACTTCTGGTCTTGTTGAGAAACACCCGCCTAGGACGTCATGACAAGTGGGGCTTTCATCATCATCAGTATTGTAAATGCCGGAAAATAAAGCAAATGTTATGCAAATTACGCTAAAATTCATTATCATCAGTATAGTGTTTCAGAGCAATAATACAAACGTGTTCTCAATCAAGGATTCACTTTGTTATTAATGCATTCAATTCAAATGTTATGAAAACGTCCACTAAAATGCATTATTATCAATCCCGGTTTTTTTTTTCAAAATAATAATTAAAAATGTTCTTAATCAAGCTTTTACTTTGTTAATTATACATGTATGCACATATAAACAACGTTTTGAGGAAGACGAAACTACGTCTCATGATTTCTGGTCTTGTTTTGAAAATATCCGCTTACGGCCTTCTATCATTTATTAGTATTTGTAAAGAATTTTTGTATCAGTGCTGGCTAAAATCTATCATCTGCGATATAGTTTTAGTACAAATGTTGCCCAATGCTGACATCAGTATTCCAAAAAATGCCCTAAGCCAAAAAGATGCAAATGTTATGAAACAAATTACTAAAATGAATTTATTGTCAATCTAGTTTTTTTAAAATAATAATTAAATAATGTTCTCAAAAACATTTTCAGCAAATTCAGGAAATAAAGCAAATCTGCCTCTCAGCCTTCTCTCATTTATTAGCACGTGTGCTTGTAAAGGATTTTTGTAACAAGGCGGGCGAAAATCTTCATCTGCGATATCATTTTGGCACAAAATTTGCCTGCCACATTCCTCCCATCATTATCGATTTAAGAAAAAAAATATTTCCTAAAATACAGAAGATCAATGCCTGCAAAACTACCAGCAAGCACTGCGATTTTCAAATTTGCCAGGCAGAGGTGATCACAACAGGTGGCGTTCCTCAGCCCCTTTTGAAAATGGCGTCGCTCAATGACGTAGATTCATCAGTTGGCGCCCCCTGGCGGTGCTTCATCCAAACTGCGCCTGTACCCTTTAAAAAATGGCCGCTGCCACCGTGTGTCATCATGCCACTGCGTTGGTTGCAAGTTGTTCTCGGGAATCTCGGCAGATTTGTAATCGCGATCCGGCCCGCCTCTCATTATCTTCGATAAGTGGACTACAGTTAGCGACGGCGGATCGAGTCCGGGCCTAATATCGCCGATTTCAACCACATCGGATGCGGGCGAAATGTCCCAACCCAGTTCTGAGCGGCCCGTGGCCACACCGGCCATTGACATTCCTCCCAAAAAGGTATTTAATTGCGAACTTGTTGCTGCTTTTAATTACGGATGGCGTCTCGCGGGGATCTCCCCACGGCTCTTCCGAATTCGGTGTCGCGTGATAATTCGCTAGTCCTTTTCTGGTAATAAGTGGTAAAGTTGTGTGCGCGCTTCACATCCTGGATGGGGAGGGGAGACGAGACACGTTGGGCTTGTTTATGTTGTAACTTTTGGACGTCTGTCGTCTCCAAAACCGTCCAAAGACAGTTTTTTAATCGTTGCCCTCGCCTGTTAACCCTGGTTTGGGCCTCGGCGATGAATCACCCGAGTTTTATCGAGTTTTACGAGCGTTTGGTATTGTTTTCAAACTGCCAATACTTCGCGCAACGAAAGGCACTCCGATGTACAGGGTGATCTGAAAGCGCGCTCAGTTATGCCAATACTGTTATGACTATAGTGACATGTGGATGATGTGGTTGATTTTATTTTTACGACTGATACCAGTACAGTTTATCAGTACATACAGAATTATTATGCTTAGTGTTAAGTAATAACAACCCTGATTAAAATATGTTAAAGATCAGTATTAGGTCCGCTACTGATATCACTATATAGGATAGGCCTATATACCTACACTGTATATCAGTATTATAGTGGTTTTTGGGACTACTAGTATCAGTATTTGTAGTCACTATTTTTTACTTGTATCAGTATATTTATACTGATATCTACTGTACTGTACTGATTATACTTGGTCTTTACAGCAGGAAACACTACGCATGGTATCATCGTTATCATTTCCGGTGGCTGTATGACCAAGGACATGCGATTATTAATGGTACAACTGTATCACTAATGGTATACACCGAAAGTGTAATGTACCTAGTTTTATCTATAGGTATAACTAAGTAGTGATATGTTGTGGCTTTTGGACCACTGATGTCAGTACAATGTATCAGAACAAAATAGTATGCTTAGTGATAGCACAAGTAGTGATAAGTAGTTACAACACTACACATACAATGTAAGTATCATTAGTGCTATTTATGGTATCTGTATGATTAATGATATCACCATCATTAATGATGCCACTAATAGTATACACCGAAAATGAGTGCATTACTTAGTTTTGGCTATGGCTACATGTATAACTGATGCAGTGAGATGCATTTTATTTTTGTCCAACTGATGTGAGTAGTTTATCAACACCTAAGTTAGTATGCTTAGTGAATGCTATCACTGGTGATAAGCAGTGACAATACTGCACGTACAAGTACTGTCATCTGTATTATTTCCGGACTCTGTATGATTAATGATATCACGATTATTAGTAGGATCACTGCGAACGTAATCATTGGTTTGAATATTAGCATAACTGCATCATTAAATGTAAGGAAATAAATTTATACTGCAAGTACTGATCAGCACGTCGTTGTACTGTCACAAACTTTCTTATAGACTAGCCATACCCACACGACGCATTTATCCATATGGTTAATATTAACCCGAAGGCAAAAGATGAGCCCCAGCAGGTCGCCCAATTAGCATAAAGGTATGAATTGTGTGGAAGAAAGTCGATGATTGATTGCTGTTCTAATATGGGTTCATTGGCCTGCGCCTGAAGCCAGAGTGGAAAGGGTCAACGCCGCCAGGGTTGAAGCCCCGAAAAATCCTGGAAAACGTGAGTTCGCAACTACAAACGGGAAATATGTGGAATTATGACCTGTTGTCGGAATGAACCACCGATCTTTAGCGTGATCGGTGATTACATGGCTTCAATTTAGTGTCATCATTCTAATTGGGGAAAAGACGAAAACGTGACGTAGACGTCTAATGAATGGCGTCAAATTTAGCACAAACAGCGCCCATGGCGTCAATTGATTTACACAAAATGTAAGTGATGTTCCACAAATCATGACGTCAGCATTTAATATAATTGACGTCGTTTTATAGCATTCAACTTTCCACTTCAAAATTAATGCATTATTAAATTGTAAAAGAATGATCGCTGAATGACGTTGTATCTACGTTCTAAATCAAACTTAATCAGCGGTCGTTATTGAACGATTTAAAAATTGTGCAGTGGCAGATGCAATATGCAGTACATAAAAATAAGCTTTAACAAAAAAGCATTTAAAATGCAGTATAAATTTGGTAAAATCCTAGCGCCACTAATTTGCCAGATCGCATATCAGCCAGCACGTGCCAGGGAGATGATGCTTTGGCACATGACCTTTGTCCTTGTTGAAGCGGGCCCTCGTGATTAAACAACATTTTGAAATTTGGAGAGAAACGTATTTCAATCTTGTTTTACACGATCATGTTTCATTACGAATGTGAAGAAGCACTTCAGAGACATTTCCTAATTGCGTTGTTTTGACATTGGCAAAGAAGCGTCTTCTGCAGAAGCTCCAAAGACTGGAGAACCTCTTTGTGGGTTTCGCTCGTCATGGTATGTCACGTTTTTTACGACGTAACTAGCTTCGAGTGTCGCCAAATCGATCATGGGGATAATATTAGTCACTTACAGTCGATGGATTTTCCCGTGATATACAGACCCATCATTCAAGCTGACTTTGAATAAAGTCGATTGGCAACAAGGTGTCTTTACCATTAAGTCTTACTCCATTCAACATTACCAGGGCTCCCACTGACCTGGGAAATTTGGAATTGCCAGGGAAGTAGGATCAATTTGGAAAAGTCAGAAATTTGAAATTTTCAGGCAAACGTTAGGGAAATCTTTATCAGCTAACATGCCTGCCTTAGCTTGCCATAATCTCAAATGATTGTTTGAGACTGCTCAAAAGAGGGAGTGTTCAGTCACACTTAGGGCCGGTTTCACTAACAAAAGTTAAGTAAAACCCAAGGTAAACCTCTAGTTAACCAAGGAACACACACTACACTGGTACTACACAGCACTACGGCACTACAGTTGGTTAGCAGTTAACCACGGGCTAACTTTGTAACTCCCTTACTTTTGATCAGAGTCAGCCGTTGCCTCAGGGGAGCAAAATAGACTGACGAATACAAGCTCGA
>JAQIXS010006039.1:0-11439 GCA_034700785.1 Rossiulus vilnensis
TAGCTGACCAGCTCTGTCTGGTGGCCTTTGCTCGCCTGGGTGCGCCTCCTGAGACGAGTGCAGCTCCCGTAAACCCCCTTTCTCTCGGGTATGAACATACTCTGTAAATTGATGGTTGTGCTTAAGGAGTGGATGTGCCTTTATAGTCTTCGGACTGGTGAGGCGGTGGCTCAGTGTTAATGCATATCTGATTCCCCCTTCCCCCCAACTCCTATAAAGTGCAGTTTCCACCGCAACAAGCAAAAGGGAATTTCCCCCTCCACAATGTCCGGTGCGACAGTAGCGCCATCCCACGAGCGAAACCGTTACCAACTAATTCCAGCCTAAGAACTCGTTATTGGGAATGGCGAAGTTGTATATCAGCCCTATAAAATCTTGCGCCCGAGTTTCGCCATTTTCAAAAAAAATACAAAATAAAGCAAACATCGAAAAATTCCAGGTTCCAGTTCTAAATTCCCCGAGTTATCCAGGATTTTAGACACCTGCAATGGTGTGGGCAAGTATTTCCCAAACACGCCAACGATCAACAGCGAGGACCGGCCCGATGGAGCACGAGCGACATCAAGAACAGAACACTGGGCGTAAGTGCCAACTGCATTATGACTCAGATGTCCAGGCGCAGACCAAGAAAAACGCGTTTTTAAAGGACCGAGCCAACCCTCTTCTCCATTCTTTATGCAAAAACAAATCGACCAGCGGGGGTAATTTTTCATTTATGTAGAGCATCGTGTGTAAGACGCCAAGCGAACATTTGTTGCAGCGGCGAGGTCTTTGGAGACGCCAGGAAACAACGATATTGATTTTCGCGACAGAGGCGACCCCACGGTGCAGTTCATGGGAAGGGAGGGGGGCCGTCCATAAAGGACGTCTCCAACGCCATCCAAACCTGGATGGAAAGACTTTTTGCTGTTATTTACATCCATACCGTCCACAAAATACGTAACGCTGAAGTGGGGATTCTATACGTTGTTACAAAGCGCTACATGGGGGTGGGAGTGTTTTTAACGTAACATTTTGGCACGTCCTTATGCCCTAAATACACGTTTATTTCAATTTCGAATCTACTTCAAGTACTTTAAAACCGTTAACTTGCACCATTCCACACAACCTTTCATCTGAATTGAATTCTCCTTGCTACACTTTTTCAAACAAATTCAAATTTTGCACGTGCTTAAAAAGCACGATGTGATTCTCTACTGATACCAGCATGATTATATACTGATATCAGTATAACCTTAATGATATCAGTATGATTCCATACTGATATCACTGTATAGCCTATATATACTGGTTTTTTGGGTCCAGTGATATCAGTATCATAGTGTTTTTTGGGACCACAAAAATCAGTATGGTTAGTGATTTCACTACATGTTTTACTAATATCAGCGTATGATCAGTATAATCGTACTGACATCTACTGAACTGATTATACCGATTTTTTCACTAGGGACGGCGCCCATTTTCACGATTTTCATTGTGGATTTTACATTTTCTTGCTTTTTACCCAATACAATGAAGCTTGAAACATTTCACTTGGCATAATGGAAAAGTAAGATACATATCATGAACAGGAAATTAGTTGTCCTTCACTCTCTGGGCATTTTAGTACATTCGAATTCCCCTAAATTATGACAATTATGACTAATTTATGACAATTTGTGCATAAAAAATGCACAAATTGTCAGCGGTTTAACAATTTTCTGTCATTTCAACGTCATCTAAGAAGGGCTTGTAATAATAAATATACTCATAGGCTTTCTGCTTTTTTGCATTATGTGTAGTTTTATAACTTAATTGTTTATTTATTATAAACTAAATTGCTAAGTATACCTTACTTCGGTGAAATGCTGACAGTATAAATACTTGGAATACTTTGTATAAGTCTGTAATAACTTTAAATACAGAGCACTCCCATACTTGATCTGTCCAATGAAGGGACTGTCGTTTCGAATGCATTTCTAGGGTTTAAACAATATTGTTTCTTCAGTTAATGAGGGATAAACATTATAAGGGTGCCAAGCCATAAGGCATTAAGCGCCGGACCTTCCCTTCAATACGCTTTTTAATTTTTTTAGCTCAAAACATTGCAGGGGTCATTCCCTATTCATTGACCAGTCTGTAGCAGTCAATAACTATTTTTTTATTAGATGAAAAATGCAATAAATTATGTAAACGCTGATAACTGCAGATATCCAAGAGGAAAATAACAATCACTGAAACAACCAGGGGTTTTCGCAAGGGGCAAAGGGGGTTTGGGGATGAAATCCCCCTTCAAATCCTCCAAAAAATAGAACCCTCCAAAAACTGTTGGAGTTTCGGAAATATTCCAATCTAATTCTACCTCAAATTTTAACCTTAAAAATAGGATATTGAGGTAGACTTATCAGAAAAGGTACTTGTTTAGGGAAAAAATTCCTCGCATCCAATAATGCCATTTTAATCGTCGATTAGCCGCCGAAAACGGGCATTAATTCAACCGTCAATGACAGCGTGACCTACAAGGTGTACTCCCCTGGGTCATGTTTAATACATAAAACTGTCGGCGCCCGGCGATACGTCTTAATCGGTTGATGATCCCCAGAGCTTTGCGTAACCGCTTCTGAACGAAAAATCGCTGGTTTATTTTTTTGAATAACGGCCTCCCCAACTACTGGAAAAAAATCCTAATGAATTAAGATAATCGAATATCGATCTTGCTCCTTAATTTGCATCGTGTTTCTAACAAAACTTCCACGCACACACACAAAAGCGTTAAGCCCATCAAGCGTGAAGTAGAGCTATTTATATCATTTAAGGGCAGTTTTTCACTTATCCGGTCTCCCCAATGTCGCCGGCCATTATTTTCCCAGTCATTATCCGCGCATTAGCATACATTTCCACCAAACCCTGTAAATATTTCATTGTCTTTCACATAATTTCACTCATCCGTCAGGAATAAGGTCCTAGAATCTCGATCCATTAGGAGCAGCAGATCGAGGACAATTTGGACGATATAAAAGCTCAGAATTACTGCAGTTTACGGGATTTCCGAAAAAGAAAAAAAACAGTAAATAATGACAAACATTAACACAACGGAAACCAAATTCCCTCGACAAAAAACCAACAAAAACCCAAAAACATGACACCCTAAAACCCCAAAAAGTAGGCTTCCCTGCATAGCCACCGCGCCGAGTGAACACACGTCCACTATTCGACAAATACGGTAATACCAATCCAAAAACGGAAACATAATAACTAATAAAGTGGTAACACACCCAGACAACACAAAAACGTTAAATACTAAAAAAATGTTTTCAAACACTACAATTCCAGCGCAAAATCAAATGCTACTCCTGACACCAACCGTTACACACGAACAGCAGACGAAAACTACACCACAATACAGAGTCCCGTAAGGATAAACACACCACCCCCTTCCAAAAAAGGTCATCCCAGCAATAATATATAACATCACAAACTAAAATTTGACAGTATAACTAAGAAAAACACCAATAAAAATCAACAAACAATAAACCAATACATAATAAACAACAAATTCCATTTATAGCTAGCCTCATTAAATCGACCTTCTCATTAAGGGCGTTACCCCACATTCTCAATTACTAACCAGCCAATCACGTCAGCATCTACATTTTGGCGGGCTTCTCAAATATTCACAAGTATAAATAGCAATTGCAAATCACTACTACTGTCATTTGTAAATTACTTGCATTTATGCAAATTTCCACATCACTCACAAGCTACAAACCTACAACCTGGTTAATACAATCTGCAAATCAATCTACTCTGTCATTTGGTAAATATTTCTATTCACAAACCTTTTTCAGCTTTAACAAATTACAATAATATCCAAAAATTAACAGCTTCCTTCTATTTCCTAAATATTAATAGCATTCAAACATGAATTTCCGAAAAATATTGCAATTACGTAAAAACAATGAACAATTGCCAAACGAACTAGCAAAGCTAGGGCTAGTCCCAAACAGCGACTCATATCCCTGTCCAAGTTGTGGAAGCATAATGGATTTGCAAGATGACAGTAGTCAGTATGCACACATACAATTCATTAATTATTTCACATATTCCTACACACATTTCAATTTCTCACCCTCCATTTTTAGTTTATTATTAAAGTGCGGACGGTTATCGTTGGATATGCCGCACAAGAATCTCTGTCCGAAAACAAAAAGCAAAAGTGTGTGTGACCAGCGTCGAGTTCCGCAAGCACACCATTTTTGAGCATTCGCATTTGCCGATTTGGAAAATCCTCGGATTTGCTCATTTTTGGGTTGAAAGTGTCATTACTGGTAATCGGCATTGAATTAGAAATAAGTACACATTCCCTCATTGATTGGTCTTCATTCTGCCGTGAAGTGGTTTTTGATGTTTTTTTCTAAACCTCAAAAACACGGCGGCCCTGGCAAGGTTGTCGAAATTGACGAATCCAAATTTGGCAAACGCAAATACCACAGGGGGCATTATGTTGAAGGCCAATGGGTGTTTGTCGGCTATGAACATGGCTCTGGTCGCGTTTTAATGATCGCTGTCGAATCCCGTGGTTTCGACAGGCTGCTCCCAATAATACAAGACTGGATTGAGCTAGGTACCACTATCCTGAGTGATTACTGGAAGGCGTACAGCTACTTAGAGGGCCATGGATACCAACATTTAAAAATGAACCACTCATTTTATTTCAAAAATCCAGAAATAGGCACTCACACAAACTCCATTGAGTCCTCTTGGCGAGCAGCAAAGTCTTCCATGTCATCCTCAGGTAGAATTAAAGTAATATACCTGGAAATCTGGCTCAATACTTGTTTGCCAAAGGATGTGCAGAATGAAACGTGGACCCAACACTTGAGTTTTTTGCTTAACAGGCTCCCTATACAACCCAACTTCTACAGCAAACAAATCCGAACATGATTTGGACAGCCCCGATGAAATGGATGATTAGGTTTGTATTATTTCAACATATAACTTCACATTTTTTCCAAATCACACTAATTCCTACATCCACATCTTCATTCCATCTCCCTTTTTTATTCCAGAACATCCATTTCACCACTGTCTGAATAACAAATCCATACTACGGTAATAACCTTATTTACTGTTTATTTAATAATTTCTTACCTACATATTATTCATTACTATGTTGTTATTCCCTCAACCTTCATTTCACAGCAACACATCTACAATAAACCCATAGCATTACCAAACTCCATAACAACATGCAAAAGTTATCTGCAACAACTGCCTGACCAAAACCCGTCCATCCCCTACGACCCCTAAAACAGAGTTTCCCTGCTAGTCTACTCCACATTGCGGGAAGCCAACATGTTTTGCATCATTACATCACATTTAAACCAAACTAACCAGAAACTAAATACTAAATAAAATGTTATCACACCCTAAAACAACGCCTCCTTCCATGCCCATAACAATGCGCATTGTCAACAATGGCCGCCAACAGCCAGTGGCCATCGAAAACACCTGCACATGAACTAAATTTTTAACCTTATATTTCTGCAAATAAAGAGTGGCAATAAATATTGTATTATTTGAAATGTACTGTAGCCTATTATTTTGATTTAATTTACATTTGTATCGTTTTATTGTATTATTTATTATATTATCAAATACACCAGTCAGGAGCCAATCAAAAGGGACTGCTTTCAATTAGGGCATTTCATTTGTTTAAAGATATGTGGGAAAATCATCACCCCAACTTTTCTCTCAAAGCAAGCAGCTAATCCTCTGTAGCCAAGTGGTTAGCATGCCCAACCTGTATTCAGAGGATCCCTTGTTCAATATGTGCAATATGGCCGCCGAAAAACAAAATGGCTGACTTCCTGTATGGGGGACAAGACGGACGATTTCCGGTAGGGTGAGGGGTGACGTCATAGGGGGTCAACTTCCGGCGGGTGGGTGGTGACAGAATCATTCACCACCAACTTGAGTCAGGCAGGCTTCCGATTAAAAAAATTCGAATTTGCCGCCGATTATCGATACAATTCGATTAATATCGATGTTGTAATATTGAATCGATTCGATTTCGGATCGCGCCATATGGGGGTACGATACTACAGTGTACTACTATTATATATAATGTTTGTTTTTGCTTTACTTTTACATTTTGTAGCTTTAGTTTGTTACCAAAATGAACCATTACACTGAAATGTAATACCTAAATATTTCCAGCTTCTAACTATCTCAAACTCAGATCCTTCCCAGAAAAAATTATTTGTACAAGACCATCTAATACCTCTGGCAAATATCACTATTTTATATTTATCTAGGTTAAGGGTTAATAGGTTAATTTGTAGGTATTTGGAGAAGACCTTCAAGCAAGATTCTAAACCACTTCTCGTTTTGGCTATGAATATTACGTCATCAGCAAAAAGTAGGCAAGTAATATTCCTGTTCATAATATATTCTCCTTTCTGCATAGAAATAAATTTAGGGAGATCACTGAGAAATAGAATGAACAGGAGGGGGCTAAGAGGATCTCCTTGCAGAACACCTGAGGTTAGTTTGTACAGTTTGGTTAAATATTCTTTCATTGAAACTTCTACTGTTAGTTGAGCATAGAAGGTAGATAGATCATGTAGCAAGTGGGGAAGTAAGCCAAGCACTTTTAGCTTTGACCATAACAAACCATGGTTCACCGATTCGAAGGCTTTTGAAAGATCAGCCAGAAAGGTATATAGGGCCTTTTTTCAGAGTATGGTTATTCATTTTTATTAGCAAATTTAAGGTAAATATATGATCGAATGTGCTTCTATTGTTTAAAAATGCTGCCTTCTCATCTGGAGGGACTTTATTAGCTTTATTAGGGCCCATGTTTTCACCCTATCAGCTATAATAGAAAAGTAAAATTTGACCACAACGGACAACAGGAAATAGGTCTATAATTATTTGGGTCGTTTTTATAATTTTGTTATTGATCGGGGTGACCTTCACTCTCCTCCAGTCATTGGGAACTCATGAGATTGGAAAATGTGATTAATAGATTCTGCATATTAGTCAGGAAGTCTGGAGAAGAGTTAATTATGGCAATTTAACATGTGTAAGCGTAAATGCGTTGAAGTAGTAATGGTTTTTGGTAATGTGATGACTAATAATATCGTCAATAATGATCGTGTAAGGCAGGGGTTCCCAAACTTTTTTGATCATGACCCTAATTTAAAATTACGAAAGCCTTTGTGACCCTCATTTAAAATTACAAAAGTCTTCGTGACCCTAAATTTTTTTTCCTAACAATGCAGAAATAGTCTACAAAAAAGATTTTTCAGTAAGAAATGTAGCAATTCAAATTTAAGTCGTTTATTCAAGAATTTAAGTATAAAAAAGTACAATTAAAAGTAATACGGAAACAGGCCGTGACCCTAAAAATTCAACCCGTGACCCCACTTGGGGTCGCGACCCTGATTTTGGGAAACCCTGGTGTAAGTCCTCTTGTGAGATTGGTGCTTTGCAGGGAAGCGAACCAATAGGACGACCATCGACTTGGACGTTTTATGTCATTTCCAATCATTTTTAATTTGGGACATTTGCTCTAGCTTGACTAGGTAGCTAGATGATTTTCAGTGACCTTAAAACAATTGTTCAAGGTGAACATCTTAGTAGCAGTGTTTTACTGACCTTAGATACTCTAAGGGTTGTTTTAGAACAGGGAGTCTCAAACTTTTTTGACCATGGCCCTAACTTAAAATTACAAAAGCCTTTGCGACCCTTATTTAAAATTACAAAAGCTTTTCTGACCCTGAAAATTTTTTTCCTCACAATGTACAAAATTGTCTATACAAAGATTTATCAGTAAAAAATGTGGCAATTCAAATTTAAGCCGTTTATTCAAGAATTTAAGCATAAAAAAGTACAGTAAAAGTAATACAGAAATTAAAAATTGAAATAAATCGTATAATCACGAGAGTTATAAATTCTATAATTACGGAAACAGGCCGTGACCCTAATAAATCAGCCTGCGACCCCGACTTTGGAAACCCCTGTTTTAGAGTTTAATGTGATTTTAAAAGATAATAGAAAAAAACCGAAATCCCAAATTGAGTTTTTACACATGATTAATTAATTTAAGGAAATAAGGACATTTTTTATAATTAAATTTTGTCAGAAATAGTTTTCCACCGCTTTCCAGTAAACCAAATTAGTATTTAGAGTTTAAGGTGATTTCAGAAGATAACAGAAATAACGACATCCCAAATGTTGAGTTTTTTCACGTAAGTTTGTCATGCAAAAATTGTTCATATTTGCGTACAATCAAGGGGGACGCTATTTGCGAAAACCTATTTCAATGTATAAATAAACAATAAGTCAATAAAACAACGCAGGATGCAAAAAATGCAGAATTGGACCCTTAAGTCAATGGCTAAAATTTTCTCTGAAATAGCTTTTAACCGCTTTCTAGCAAACCAAATTAGTGTTAATGTGAGTTAAATTGATTTTAGTAGATATTAGGCGAAAGCAAAATCCCAAATCATGTAATTTGTCCATGCAACAATTTTTTTTTCCAATTTTTGAACAATAAATGGGGACGCTATTTGCGAAAATGTAATTTACGTCATAAATCAATAAAAACAATGCGAAAAAGCAGAATAACACCCTCAAGTCCATTGCTAAAACTGCATTATTGCATGCCCTTTTTAGAGATCATTTTAATTACAGAAAATTGTTTAAAAACGGCTGAAGTGTGATACAACAAATTCCATGTCTTTCCAGGTCTGGGATAACTAAATCTTTCACCTACTTCCGCTAAAATACGACAACAGTTACATCATTGGCAAAATCTCGCTTTCACAAAGCTCAGTTTCGAAGCAGCCAAGTGTTAATAAGCCAATTTGGCCAATGAGCCAGTTTATCATTTCGGTATTTGCAGAAAATATCAATCCATTGCCGATGCCATCCATTTGCCAGGTAGATAAAGGAGGAAGAGGGGGGCGGAGAGCATCTAGGCCCCAGCCCCAGTGGGGGGTGCGCTAATCCCCCAAGACACTTGACGCCTCCTAAGCCGGCTGCAAATGTCAAAGGGTTTTGTACCCATCCAAACAACAACAGGATTTATATAATCCCAAACGAAGGGGGTGAATGGCACGACGGGGCCGACCATAAATGTCCCTGACTTAGTTTATTATGCTAAGTCAGTCATGGCTTCCAACAACGCTGATAGCAAATTGAACCCAGCAAAGCACACTTATGCGAGACACGTTCCAAATCTCATTACAAAAAAATCACTTATGTCTTTGTCTAAAATGCATAAATATCAATTTTAGTTAATTTTAAACTAATATTTTATCACATAGAATGGAAATATAAGAAATGTGAATCGCGTGACACCATTAGCATGATACATTTACCCCTTTAACCAAGCAGAAAAATCAAGTTTAAGTTGCTTATCCCTGTGAAACACGATGTTCAGGGTTACATCAGTAAAATGTAAATTTAATAATAATGTTATAGGCATATGCTTTAAACCCTCAACATTCGTGGGGGACACGTTCCAAATTTTCTTCGCAATTGTCAAACTTTAACATATGGAATAGCACGTGAATAGCTAGTTGTTTAAGTGGGATAATTCTACCTGCATAAATAGGACGAATTGGCTACTTTTCTTCTAAATTAGGTCTGAACTTGAAATAGATAATCGTCGTGTTAGCCACGTTTCCGGCCTGATAGATCAGTTCGAGAAAAATACTGCAAGTACAAAAGTACTAACGTTTTTCAGTAAAGTATACTCAATTGAAACTAACACTGCAGCGTTGTCATCACTCAAAATAAATAAAGGAGCAAAATAATTGCTCCTGCTTCATCAGGGAACTAAGGTAACCTTACACGATCATTAGTCTTGACCTTACACGATCATTAGTCTTGACCTTACATGATCATTAGTCTTGACCTTACAAGATCATTAGACATGACCTTACCTTGTCCTAATGACGTTACTAATGATCACGTGGGGTAAACTGAAATACGTTTGCCAGTATAAATGAGAGCTTGACATGACGGTACACGGCTGACAAATAACGATTAATGTTATGACTGTAACAGGATATCGATGTCCATCCTTCATGATCTGCCCCTAGACCCAGTGGATTCGTTGACTGCCAAGCCCACGTGCTAGCGGTGTTTGCCCTCTCCCAAACCGTCGAAGGGCACATGAAAACACAGATGGGCCAAAAGGGAGCCACTAAACTGGGTTTGGGGGTGTGATAAACGCCCTCTACCCGATCACAATGGCAGCCAAGAGGATAAAGGAGGTGCGTGGGTTTTTTAGCTGGCGTCAGCCATTGTAATCCGGCGACTAAACACTTGTCGTTAACGAGAAGATTATATTTGAGGAAATAACAAAGTCACTTAAGGAGCGTCGGCGTTGACAGGCGCCAAGCCCACGTGACAGGGATTCCTGTCGCCGATCAAAGCCAAACTGTCAGCTCCAGCAGATCGTCCTTTGCTCCTGACACATTCTGCACCCGCCATTGTTTTCCAGGCAGCCAATCGCGAGCGCGGCATTTTCAACGCCGATGACTTTTCCAGGACCCGAACTTTCTCGGACGTCTCTCAGCCAGGCGAGAGTTTCAAAACGTCAGAGTTTGTAGTTTAAAAGATAAAAGGAAGAAAAAAAAGTCGCGGGGCTGTGCTCGGAGTCACGGCCGCAAGGTTTCGACCAAGGAAAACTTCCGCGACACTCCTTCGTGACAGTATTCCCCGGTCTGGCATTATCCCCTTATGTTCACATATCAGGCCTGCATATGACGTCATTTATACATGCCATGACCAGGCATCCTTTCCTTATGTATATGCATACATACATGACGTCATAAATACGCCTTGACCTAGCAGCGTTCCCACGTGTATTTTGAAGTGACGTCAAATATATTTTCATATATGCCATATGTATAGGTATACATTTATATTGTTATATGTGTGCCCTGACCTAGCACCATTTCGATATGTGTTTAGTTATATGACATCATATTTACAAGTATATGCCGTGACCTGGCACCATCCAAATGTGTATATATATGACGTCATATTTACAAATATATACATGCATATGCGGTGACCTGGCACCATCCCGTCATATTTACATACAGTGTATATGCCATGACTCGACACCATCTTAATGTGTGTATACAGATATCCCGCCATATATATGATCTGACCTAACACCATTTCTATATGTATATATTTATCCGAAGGTTATATTTACATATACATGTATATGCCGTGACCCGGCACCATCCCAATATGTGTATACATATATGACGTCATATATATGCCCTGACCAAACAATATTCTTATATGTGTATTTTTAAATCGCCTCATTAATCTATATATGCGGTTAATATATAGTTCAATTCAATTCAACTCAGTACCCTACAGTCAGCAACTAAATGCCATATGGTAGGGGGGTCAAGCCCACTTTAA
>JAQIXS010006040.1:0-11437 GCA_034700785.1 Rossiulus vilnensis
ATTCATCTTCATTTGAGATGGCTATCTTATTCTCACATGCATTTAAAATAAAAAATTAGATGTTTCATTTTAGAGTGAAGCAGTTTGACAAAGGGGCTGGGGCGGGGTAGGAGGGGATGGGGACATCATGACCATTTTGTTCTTGATACCATTATTTGTAATAATGGAACGCCGAGGACGAAAAGTTTGTAAAGGTTGATCACAAATCTGGGGTTTTTTGTTTATAATTTTTTTGTAAATACCATTATTTAAAATAATGGAATGCCGTGGGCGAAAATTTTACAAAAACTTTCTTAGCATCATGGGTTTCAGGCTACGTTTGGCATGTAAAATTATCTGTACCTTGTTAGGTAAACTGGTGATAGACGTTGAGAAATTTTTTGTTTGATGGACTGAGGAGTATTCAGAGACTCGGAAGTAGGTCCCCTCCGAATTGTAGGCCCGGGCCAAGTGTTTCTCGCTCCATGCTTTGTGCCTGGAAAATAACTGAAAATCTATCCTTTCCCAGCGCTCGCGTGGCAGCCGCTTAGGGTATCAAGTTTAAGTTACCTATACTTTGTACCAAATATAACAAGCGTGTTGGAAAACATACAGTCATGCAGCCTATCACGCTAATCTGTAGCCCTTTTGTGCGGCCTAAATATAACTCCCTACTCACATAAGAATCGGTAGATAAACCAGCAAACCGTTCAAAACAGTAGATAAAATTGAAAATAGCAGGAAGGAAAAAACGTAAAAAAAATCAGTTTTGAACGGGGTTAGATGGTTAGACCTCGAGGCCAAAACCTGGATCTTTTCTGTTCCATATCGCATTAAGATTTCGTTCACCTAATTGTTCCGTCAATCAATCACTGGTAGGGGTTTTGGAGGAAAATTTGCATTTCGGGACCTTCTTTCCTTGAGGGGGTTCGCGGTGAATGTCGATAGGGCGAACACAATTAACCGGGATATATCGCGGCATTGAACTAGGTTTGAAAACGCAGATAGCATCGAATTTTTGAAGGGAAAAAAATCATAATTCGGCGTTTTCCCACTTTATTATCCGGTGCATATGGTCTGGCATTTCAATAATTTCTTATCAGAAATGCAGCGATTTTGCGAAACGGGGCCGGTTTTACAATGGGCGAGGCTTATAAAAAACCATATTCATACAGAATTAAGAGTCACAGAAATGAAACCCTTGCGCAAAACGACGTTCGGTTTTTTAGGATTATTATTTTTTTTAAAAATGTTTTTCAAAAATAAAGGGCTGGAAACAGCTGTTGAGGTCATAATGGCAGCTGGACGCCAAGTTTCCTGCTACAAAATTGAATACTAATAAATGCTAAGGAAGCAAATGTTTAACATTTCTCGACTTGGCTTCCAGATTTGCGTTGCAGGGTTTTGTAGTTTGCTGATATGGCTTATTGGTCATCGATTGCTTCGCATTTTCTGAATGGTAACTACAAGGTGTTGTGGTTTAAATCATGATGTTAAAAAGTCTCAAGGAACCAAGTTCAAGCAACAATGGTGTAAAGTCTTAAGGATCATAGCTTAGAATTTTTTTAAACAGGACAAAATGACGTCATTCACACATGATCTGAAAATAATATTCAAGTAAAATTCACAGCGTGGTCATTGGCAGGTTTGACTCTACTAATGATTTGTTAATCACCTGAGTAGCATATCAGAAGTTCCCACAATGGCTCAACCTTTATAGCTGTTTTATAAGTCGGAAAATGTTTTGTCAGAAAATCAAAATATACGTTCAAAATCAAACTATATTTTCATGAAAAATACATTTGTTTAATGGAAAATATGAAGTTGACAGATTTCATTAATGCATCTTCATTTGTTTATGCTATGCCGCAGTTGGAGAATTTGGCTACATGTAGGCCTATAGACCTGGAAGAACCATTCGTGGTGAATGTTTGAAGTAGTGTAAATTTTCAATTTTTTTCAATTCCTGGTTTGAGTCAAACCTCCTGAAACAGGAAATCAACTACCAAACTTACATGGTTTTCTGCCGTTTTTGACTTACAATATAGGCCTACGTTAAAAATAAGCCAGAAATGATAAAATACTGAAATTTGAGGACTTTTGATATACTACTCTCCTGCCAAAGACAAGCAAGTTGTTTAAGATAGTTATAAGACGTTTTACATCTTCACACTGTAAATCGAAATTCATTTAATTATATGCATGTACGTTATCATCTTAGTGGTCTTTTTGACTAGATATGAAACGTTTTCATCAACTTTGTGACATCTTAAAGCAATATGCATTTTCTGGTAAATTAGACTTACAATTACTATTTTTATATACAACTGTATAATTACTAAAAGTTTACTAAAGGTCCTTTTTGAAATAATCAGGGCTAGTTCAGAAAGTTAAAAACCTGTAACAGATTCCAAAAGAGACGTTCATCAAATTTTTGCAATAGTAAAAATCATTCAAAAGTGAAAGTGGGCAACACTGACGTGGGGAATTTGCCAAAAAATGTGGTGAATTTGAGTTTGGCAGTTCCCACAACTTTCTGCTTTAAAAAAAATCAAAACTCAAATAAAGAAATCAAAATGTTAACTAAACAAACAAATTGAATACGGTTCTTTACTGCCCTTCACTTCGTAACTAGATAAGGTGTCGAGCTTGCATTTTGCATGTGTTTTTGTGTACATGCAATTTCTCCCAAAAGAGGATAAGTGCATGGGTGGTTATTAGTTATGAATTGTGAACAAGTGCTAAAGTGAGGTTCACAGACGTACTCATCGATTCAGACACTTTCAGCGCAAAAAAAATCAAAATCAGTTTTATGCGAAACGTTCTACAATTGAGCTAAATTTGTCAAAGTTGGCATTTTTGCCTTGTATTTCTCAATGTTCAAGAATTACTGATGTCCATTTGGAAGCGGATTTAAGATATGCACCGAGTTCTAATATTCAGTCAAAAGTTGAATTGCTTTTTCAGTCAAAACTTTTATCAAATTTTCCTACATTTTTCAACGAAGACATTGGATACTTTTTAATCGTGGGTGCCTTGTATTTAAATAAACATGTTCGATTAAGCCACCTAATTTCTTAATTTGTAACATACATGTGCATGCATATAGTGTGCCGAATTTAACTTATCATTCGCCACACTTCTGGCTACTTAAAAAATAGGTTACACACCACTGATCGATTCCGTTCGAATTCATTTAAGATACATTTCATGCATAACTCATTTACATACCTACATCTTAAATGCTTTTGCAATAAAAACAGTGGTCAGTTAACAATTTCATATACATATAGTTTAAGATGACCATTTTATTTTTACATAAATTAGATGTCTAAATTTATAGTGTAATTTCGAGAAAAATACAAAGTAAAGGATTGGAATTGGATCGATAACATTATAACAAATGCGCTTCCTTATTGGTTGTCATAAAATAGCTACATGTATAGGCCTACTGGAAAATGTTGCATTGTTTCGAAAATAAGATATTTTTTACTCACCATATAAAACATGCACATTTACACGGTATTCGTGTAAATGTGCATATTGAAAGCCTTTTCAGTTAGACTATTTCAACTTGCTTCTAACTATTATGTTGGTCAAATTAGTAAAATATGGTAAAATTTATATTCTGATGAAATACTATTTTAACACATATCATTTTGTCTAGGTTAGAAAGAAGCAATCGGAGCTAAGTCCAGATGGCACTAGCGGTGGAAGTAACTGACTATGGACTCGACGAGTTACCATGGTTACAGCTGAAGACATTGGATGCGCATCAAGATCGTCTGCATGAGGCACTCTCAGTTAAGATACTGTAAGTGCCAAAAGGCATTTGTACCCCTTCAAACCTGACCCAAAATTATGCCCACCATGGAACACAATTATACATTTTTGCTTCAAATAATTTATATAATTTCTAAATTCAGTTTTTCCCGTGTAGAATTGGTTGTCCACTAGAGACGTTTTAACATGCCCCGTTTAATTATAAAAAAATAAACCTGAAAAAACACGTTCTGCAACCTCCGGTACCCACCTTCGCAGGTTTAATTTAGAGGAAAAACCCGTTTACGGAGGTCGCATAACGTCTCTTTTTTTAAAGTTTATTTCTATTTCTATAAATTAACGGATCATATTCAAATTATTAAAAATAACTGACTATAGTGGACAACCAATTCAAACCGTAGGCCTACAGGCTAATAAGTATTAAAAGCAGAAATGTTTGAGTAATTTTATTGCTTGGTGGATATCGTGTTAGCGGAAAGCATTTTTTTGTAGTACATGTGGTAGTCGAGAATGTCATACATTTACTATCAATGAAAATGTGTGATTCATTAGAGATATTAAAAATAATGGCGTTGTAAATAATTACGATGTTTAGGAGTACAAAATCTGTTTCTGAAAACAATAACTTAAAAATAAGCTAAGAAGAACTTAATAATATTTATCATCATATTACTACAAACTGTAACGAAATTTCTAGAAATAGTATAAGCATCAAATACTTTCATATTTGAATAATTTAAAAAAAATTGAGTTGTACAATTTGTTTTTGTTTTGTAGTGCATATTTTGTTCCAATACACGGTTGTTCAGAAATAACGCGGATCAGACAACTTTGTTTTATTTTGATGTGTACGTTGTATTCATGCTCAGATGTTCCCTTGTAATTTCCTAGAAAAAAATAAACTTGCTATTTGAGTTAAATCCAATACGGTTTTTCCAAATTAGTGCCATTTTTGCATTAGTACATTAGTACAATGAAAACATGTAACATTTACATGAAAATGTTTTAGTTGTTGAATAATTTATGCAGGATTTGGTCTAACAGTAACGCAATGTTAACTTCGGGTATTTTGTATTCATAACCAAAGTACATTATGTCTTAAATAAAATAAAATTACTTACAGTAGGCCTATATAATTTTGCAAAGCATAATGCCGTGTACTCCACAATATCTACTATGGTTCAAAAAATCTAAATCAAGAAGAGCTTAATTTGAGAATTATTGTTTTCTTTTAAATCCGCAGCATTTATAGGAAAATAGTCATTCTCAATTTAGATTAAGATGAGCGGTGAAATTCAAACAGAGTTGGTGTTTATAGTGAGACAGCGATAAAAGAAAAGCGATACGCGAGTTTCATTGAGTTTGACATGTCACAAAGTGGTCGAAATTTGTAGTTATTTTTTAATTTGGGCATAATTTCGGCAGTGTTTTACATACGCCTATTATTATTGCGGAGGTTTTCCCATTCCAATATTTCTTATACTGAATAATTGGATATAAAATAATTTCATGTCCTATTTGTTTGAACATTCATGTAGCTAATTTACAGGGCTCATGCGGACCTAGAAAGTCAGAAAATAGAAAAAATATTCAGGAAACGTCAGGGAAAATTACGTTTTTGTTCGAAAATCAAAGAAATTCAGTGAAAATTCACTGAATTTTTAGTGACAATTACAATAAAATGTTCTTTATGCACCAAAAGGCATCATTTTCTTTTCAAATATGTTTTTTTATGTCGTCCACGGTGTTACCTTGATTAGCAGTTCTTATAAAACATAATTTACGTACATAATGTAGCCCAAAATTTACAATCATGAATTAGTTTTTGGCAAATTTTTACCTACGGCGTTGTCTAAATACGCTGAAATAATAATGTCGAATAAATATAGGCAAAAATCCATGAACATTTTAGAAAAATGTTCGTCTTATGTTCTTAAGTGATTTACTATACAAAAATGCAGTCTAAAATTAACCGATTAAACATACATATTGAACAATTTTACAAAGGGGCTTAAATTTCCCAGTTTAAGTTAATTGCTGGAGATATAAAGAAAAAACCGCTTAAATTGTTTAGAAATATTAATTTTACTAGTAAAAATGCAATTGCCAGAAATTATCAGAGCTGCAAGAAATTGACCTTTGTTATTAATAAATATTCCATTTGTCTTTGTATGCATGCTACAGAAGTCAGAAAAGTCAATAAAATTCACTTGGTTGGTCAGAGAAAGTCATGGAAGTAAAGTTTTACATTTCTTTACGAACCCTGATTTACAGTTATAAAATTTGTTCCACACAATTTATGGCTATTTAATTAAGAAACATTTCAGCATGCATTTGGGTGAATATGTACTTCCAGGTTGAAATGTTTTGTGAACTGATAACCATACTGTATAGTGTGAAATATTGTTGGTGTTCAAACAAATAAAATGCGAAATTACTTCAGATACAAATTAAATTTAAATTTTAAAGAAATAAGTCTTCAATTCAGTGCCATGTTAACACACACAACAAGAGTTACCATGTTTTATACGTACCTTCAAGTTATATACCTTGTCATTATACATTATGTAGTGCTGGTACCTCCTAATTAATATGAACTCTATATTCACAATGAAAATACATTTTTAAGCTTAAATATTTTATTACATATTAAACCTTTTTGTTTTGTAATACAGTCTGCAAATAATTTCAAAAAACAATTCATTTACGAAGCATAAAATCCTTTTTCTGTGCTTTGGTAACATAACCTATGGCTTATATATTGGTTGATTATCAATTTAGATCTGTAGATAAAAAAATAGCATAAAATCCTTTTTCTGTGCTTTGGTAACATAACCTATGGCTTATATATTGGTTGATTATCATGTTAGCTCTGTAGATAAAAAAGACATACACTAAATATTTAGACTTATTGGAATCTAAGTTCAAGCAAAGCAAAATGAGCTTCAAAATGTTGTTAGCCCATGAAATAATGCTAGACATGAATTTAGGTTTAAGAATTTGACTGTCGGTTAGACTATCATTCCGAAAATAATTTATGTTTCAAAGATTAACTTGATTTACTTGGTATAATCTACATGCATATTAAAGGATTTTTTAGGCTATATCAGTACACCTTTTCAGAAAACCTTACATAAAAATATACTTCGCCAAAGATGAGTAATCCTAGCATGCCTTGAAGTTGAATGACCACAAAATGCGCGTGCCAAAGCTGAAAAATCACTGGGAATCTTTCTAGCGAACGTCTGGCGATCACAATCACTTTCACTGTCACAGTCCATACATGGTCCAAGTGGAGTATTGGATATATCATCTTCCAAACGAGGATAATAAGTATGCAGAAAGATTCATGTATTTTGCATACGCATCACTTTTTCCCCATACATACACTGTATCATGCAATAATATGAAAGCAAAAGTGAACGGGGTACCCGAACACGACATTTTTATGTCAGATTAATTCCATTCAGCGAAATTCCTCGATCAGTGTTGCAAACATACAATGTTTACGTAACCAACACAATTCTTACAATACATGCAAATAAAAAAATGCTCCAAATTTATTATTACAACAACATGTTTCAAACAACTGCACTTCAATAGCACGTCCGATTTCGATATAAACAATATTCAAAACATTTGTTTGCATGTAATGAACGATTTCACATTTACATTATGGCCTTCAACAGTATGCACCATACAAAGAGCAATGCATCACTGTGACACTACAAGTATTTGAATAATGTAATGTAGCCAGCATGCCATCAATTGATGTTCTTTATTTCCGCGAAATTATTCCCACGACCTTCTTGTCTATCCTTCCTTCTAATGCGTTTTTTATGTGCATTAATTAGCGCCCTTTGTTACTTTGACCAGTTGTGGGCATGGTTTCACCTTGTGAATCTTGTCTTGGCACCATGCTGCTTCTTACCTTTGAATTCCATGGTGTGAGGGTGCAAGCATAGCAAATTTAATTAATCACTTAATTATAATCGTTATTAGGCGTGAGGTACGGATGGCAATTTAAAATAATTGCATAATTGCACTCACGTTTTTGATGATAAGCACTATATTCCAACAAACATGTACAGTACGTGTATTGTTATTGTTTAATATACATCTATTATGAACGCATTTAATGTATAAATGGTAGAGTAAATCAATTTAATACTTTTAAACTACATGTATGTTTTATTTATAACATAGCATTTTTAAAAGTTGGAAATAAATTCAACTCTTTCAATTCTCTATAAGTTTAAATATATACAAATAAATGAAATTCATGTACAATAAACTTCAGGGTAGATGCTGTATTTTGAATAAAAACTTCAAACTATACAGTTGAGGCAATTAATGTAAATGAACACTATTTATTTATAAATACTGCATGCACATGTATATACTGTATGTATGCATTTTACAATGTAACATTTTAATTCGTGTGATAAACATATGCTCAGGCACACATCAGTGACATTTTAACAATTGTTATAAGAGTTATAATTTACAAATTATAGTTGTCCATTGTACAGTGCATAAATATGTACATGTACATGCATGTGTAAGTTATAACCTGACTTCTTGAGCAGGGCCTGACGACAGAATAACTATAAATGCGTGTTTAAATGCCTGCCTGCATCGGCATGCTGTCTCTTCACGAAAAAAGATGTATCGCTACAATAAACTTTTAAGTTTAAAACTTGGGCGTTCTAGATGTTCTCGAGGGAAAGGCAGTCAGAATTCAGTTCCATTTCCCTATGAAGAACTTGGTTAGCCGCGTTTCCTACATCGTGTCTGTTCTTCAGGATATCCATTACAAGACGAATGGCAGACGCTGCATTTCTGTTTCTCATTTCAGTTTCTAAGAAAAGGTTACGCTGACGTCAGGAAAGTTGGTGTTGACTCACACAGGCTGGTAGAATATATTGCAGAAACGTTTCAGTCAATATATGTTGAAGAAAAGCGATTAGTACAATTCCAATTTTGTATTATTCGGTTCTACTGTCACCAGTCACAATAAAAGCAGTTTTCTGAGTATTGTGTACCTTAATAGATCACATATATCCTTGCAAATTGCACAATTGTTTTAAAAGTTCCAATGTCCTAAATTATACAATGAAACCTGTCTAGTTGACCACCTGCCTATTTTGACCGGTAGTTTTGAGTCCTTTGAAAAAACCTATATCGCTGAAGTTATTTTTTTAGTATGTAGACCACCTGTCTACCTTTCCCATTAACTGGGGGTCCCGCCATATACTATACTAACTCTCTCTGTATATTGACCGCTGTATGGTTATTTGTGCATGTACTTCAAGTACGCGTATTCAGCTAAAGAAATACGCGCAGGCACATAAATACACCCAATATCAAATAAAATTTTGGTACATCAAGTTTAAGATGTCACCATTTAACTGGTGTTTTTTAAAATTTCATCATGATAATGACACTGAATAAATTTTACAATGCATATTTTTGAAGCTACAAGATTTTAGAATGGCATCAGGAAAGGCACATTTAACGACTTTAGTCTTAATAGAAATAACTTCATCTTAATCTTAAATAAAGAACTTATAAATACATACATACGTAAGTTTTTTTTAATGATTTTTAGTTTTTACTTTTAAAAAATGCTTTAATAATTTGCTTTATTTTAGGTGCAAATACCAAACAATATTAATTTCTATAAATTTTTTGAATATATACAGTGACCAACGATTTTATCTCTTACCATGGGTGGTCGCCAGGGCAAGGTTTTACAGTAGTTGCAAAAAAAATGACTTGATCAGTTTTTGAAGAATGAGGAAGCATGATGTGAACACAAAAAACCTCTAGTTCCATTTTCGGTCAGAGCCCTTGTACAATCCAGATGTAACTCCATTGTCCATCGAAAATGCTCGCAGCGGGCAACGACGCTCGCGCTGTTGGCCACAAGCCCTACTCAGTATTTTAGTCCGGGATTCACGTGTGCAGCACCCTGCATGGGTGAAATCTATTACAGAGCTTATTAATATTCTCTAAATACCCTAAACCCAAGCGGGAGCCAAGTTTTGAATCAGGGACCGCCCATAGATCATCTAAATTTCTAAGGCATTCCGCTGAGGCAAACTACGGTCCTTCGTGCATTAAATTGAATAATAGTTCACCATGGGCGCCTAATAGAGAACCCCTGGACGCTGATCTGTTTAAGAAAATGTCAGCACTCGTTGGGTGGCTCTTATTTCGTGTGAATGTCAAGATGATCACCCACTGAGCTCCAACTATTTCGCGCCCCTGGAACCCTCCATCCCACCTTCCTTGGAACACAATTCGTTTTACACAAATCGTAGACACAGTACGTTATGCAAAAAAAAACCGTATTAAAACAAGCTATTAAAAAGAAGCGAAATTCGCGAAATTTATAATTTTTTATATCCTGTGTGACTTTTTATCATCTTGGTGATCTACTAGGCCTCATAGTTCATGTTTCATGTCAGCATCAGAATTACAGGGCATTATTGATATAATGATATAATTTTAAATGTTGATAATGGAGAGCCGTAGACCGAGCTTGCAGATAAAAATAAACACAAATTATGGATTTTGAACAGTTTGGTCAAGAGTGATAAATAATTATCTTAATTATTAATTTTTATTCATTTTGCGGACGAATTTGGAGGAATGGGCGAGCAAACACGCGTGGTCAAGATCCTTAACGATGACTGCGTGGCTGTGGATATGGCCACATTACCGTTTGAGGGCACTGATGGGTGTTCCTGTCTGTAAGCTTGACTCAACGAGTACATCTTGCAGTCATTAACCAATTATTACGTGGCAGTGTAATGTGTGTATTTCATGTTGTCCTTTAAGGATCGTCCTGTAGTTTTCATACAAATTGGTATTAGGAATATTTGTCTTGTTGATGAAGATTTATGTTCATTAATATGCTATAAGAACTGATTTTGCGTTACGAAACGTGGGCTTCTACTTGCCTTCATTTTAAAAAAAAATGTTTTTCAGAATTTTTCTTAACAATTTATTTTTAAAATGAAATAGGAAGTGCTGTTCTCGGTCAAGTGTAGTATTTCTTTATTTTACGGCGTTTCGACCCACTTCAGGTTTTCTTCAGATAATCTAAATATAAAGAATATTTTAAATGCAAATTACACCGCAATAATTTATGGGGAAGGTGCCAGGTCAAGGACATGTATATGAAGACAAATACTGTACAATGATGATGGTGACCATCAAGTTGAATAATAAATATAATAATAAAAAGAATAACATGGGTTGATGGATTACAACCCCATACCACAAGGCATACCTTTGCTGTGAGAAGAATACTGAGTTTGTATTAAATTGACTATAATTGTTGAGATTGATTTTAGCGCCTTTCAACTTCATTATGATATTTGTGATGGGTAGCCCCTTTCCATATGGAGGCTGAGAAACACTACACTCTTAAAAATAAAGGTGTTATAAAGGTTCTTTGGCACTTAAAATTTCAAAAGGTGCTTTATTACACCTCCAGCTTCCTGAACTTCTAAGAAATTTATTCTCGACATCGTGTGGCTGGAGCTTATAATAATTATAACCAGGAGAAACACAGCCAGTTGCATCATTTATTAATCATGCGACGTTTCGATAGCTTACGTCTATCTTCTTCAGGCACTACAATTTATAATATTAAAGAACAGTT
>JAQIXS010006041.1:0-11431 GCA_034700785.1 Rossiulus vilnensis
CCACAAAATTCTACCGCGATTCGGAAGCGGAATGCGTTCCGAATGTTCGGTTTGATCGAGGTATTACTGGTGCAAAATATGAAACCCAATCATGCCAAGTAAGCATACTGAAAAGGCCATCGTTTCATTACAAAAATGAAATCAGTATTTGATTTTGTTATATGTGTGGAATATTACTATAAAATTGTCATAAAGATTTTACTAAGCATATGCTTACTGGCGTCATTTCAGCAGTCTAAAAATCACTTTGCATAGTGATATATAGAATCATATAGTGAACTTTTCATCAAGGTATCTATGACACCAGATAAGAACCCTTGACTTGGGGCATTAAGACTATCCTGAAGTATATGTGTATGTGTATATATATTGACTTATATATATAGTGGCTTTTAGGATTGCGATATCTGATATCAATTTGCTAATGTCACCACCTATCATTATATTTGTACTGCGATATCGAAATGTATTCTTGTCATCATGTGGCTGATATATAACATGTACTGATGTTTTCACAAGGATGTAGGGGGAAAACGTCTTTATTTAAGGATGACCACCATGCAAAAAACTACACTTTTCATTCAAATACTTATTACGATTGACTTATATAGGCCTATATGTGTATCTATACACTATAGTCTGAGTAATTTTTTATAATTTGAAAAGTATCCGTTTATTTATAAAAAATAAAATTAAATAGATATGAAAAAGCCGTTATGCATCCTCCGGTGCCCATTTTTGGAGGTTTCGTTTCAAGGAAAAACCCGTTTTTTGAAGTCTTAAAACGGTTTTTTCAAGTTTATTACATTTTGTATAAACAAACACCGACCAATTTTATAAGGAAAAAATAAATTTAGCAATTATCATAAGTATTTGAAACAAAAATGTGTACTTGTTTGCACGTCAAGAAGCTAATGGAGATATGCTTCAGGAGTTCTGCCATTGTTTGAGTTTAGATGTTGAAAACGATCTAAGAACAGAATTTCATTTTGGTTTCTACCTAATTAATGCATATTTATTCTAGGCCTAGCTCGGAAGGGTACAAACTGATGATTTAACCATATTAATTAATGAGTAGATATGATAGTTTGTTTGTCTGTATTGCTCACTTCCACTTTCGCATTATTTTTTATTTCAGGCTTTTTGAAGAGCATACTGACCTCCTGGATTTATTTACAAAATTCAAGGAATTAAGGACCAAAGAATCGCAAGCGGACAGTTTGGAATTACAGCAACACGCAACGGTGGTCATGCAAACCCTGGACGAAAGCATAACGGCTCTGGAAAATGTCGATTATTTTTTTGATTTTTTAACGCAGGTGGGACGCACTCATTATAAAATCCCTGGCTTCAAAAAAGAATATTTTTGGGTAAGATTATAGGGGCAAATATTTCAGTTCAATATTTTAAAAGTAAGTTGGAGGTATCCTTGAAAAGCAATAGGGTCTTTAATTTATACTATAAATCTCATTTTAGACCGTCAAATATTCTATGAACCCAAAGAATGTTTATATTTTTAGACTTAAAAATTGCAAAACTAAAAACATTTCTTATTACGTTAACAACTGTTTTGAAAAAAAATTTAAATGTTGAAACCCCATTTTTTTTATAAGCCCTTGTAAGTCATTGAAAAGTAAGGTCATTTTTTCAACCAATTTTAATTTTTTTTTAAAAAAAACTTGTTCACAAGTGACTATTGGTAAACAACTAAAATGATCCAAAAAAAAATAAGGCCTTTGATTTGGTATGCTGTGATTGGATATTATCCAATCTTTTGTGGTCACCCTGATTGCAATACAGGATGCCCCAAGAATTACTCTCAAAATAATAGAAGATCATTCAGTGCATTTTGTTAATTTGTTGATAAAAATGGATTAATTATTTCCATTGGCTTTTCAGAAAATCGAGAAGCCATTTTTGTGCGCCGTGAAAACCACACTAGGCGATCGCTACACGGACAACATAGAAACTATTTATACAATTGTCATCCATTTGATTCTGGACACGCTAGTTAAGGGCTACGAGAGCGCCGAAGTGTCTGCCACCCAACCCAAGTGATGGCGCTGCGGTCTCTCGCTTTCAAAGGTCTTCTTCGTGCGATGATTTGTGTCCGGAATTAACGTCACATGGCGGAAGTGCTTTAAGCTTCGCATCCGTCCTCATGTCGAAAACGGTGACATCGTGTCTTCACACGGAAAAATGTGGTTTTTTGAGGAGCTAGGTAGCGCCACCTAGCGGCCTTTTAATGGCGAAGGATGAGAGCTGTCCTAACAAGCAACTCGACGAGAGCTAGGTCCCTCGTTGCAGAGTGAAAATGCACCACTTTCACCTTATATCAGTTTACACTTTTGCTTTCTCTGCAAATATGCAAATATGAGTTCGGTTATGGGCGGCCCCTCCAATGGTGTTCCAGTCTCGAATGGTTTTGAAATTTCATCCATCTCATAAAATCATTTCATCACGATAGGTTTATATTTATGCAATGAAATATTTGTATAAAAATAAACCAGTATTCGTGCCATTAAGTCATTAAAAAATATTTTGATTTCGTAGAAAAAGTCGGTGGCTGTTGATGCACCCTGTATTTTTTGACCTTGCTGTTCAGGAAGCTTTGTTATAATTTTTTTTGATAATTAACTATTTGTTCGCATTAATTTAAAAATTTTCGGGTATGTGAATGAGTTAATTTTTAATAATTTTGAATTTCTAAATATTTAAAAGCTTGCCGGTTTCTGTATCCCTGTGATTTTTCAGAAATTTGACTTTATTACACAGTCATTTAAAGTCATTGACTTTCGACATCACTTCAATGCATGTATTCAAATTTGGTATAAAAAAACAGGAAAAACTTATTAGAACACGAAATATCGCTATGATTTTAAATTTATGCAGTCTTTAAAGTCTTTTTGACTCTTATTTTTATGTTGAAATTTTCTAAAATAAGCTTAGTTTTTTTAAATTATATCTGGAAAATAAGAAAAATTTAGAAATTTAGGAAAATTTTAAAATTGTGAAATATTATGGCATAAATTTCTGAAAAATACATGTAAGTTTTTCTCTCGTTTTCAATTGTAAGTTTAAGAATAAACTACAAGTTGCATAAAACATACTAAAAAACTCCGTTCATCTTATGAAACCTTGTTACAACATTTCGGGGAAAATCATTTCTTTGTTTAAAATTAAAAAAGAATTCGAATAAGTATAGATATGAAAATAAGGAAATTTGTATCGACAATTTATTTTCTTATTCTTTGAAAGTATGAAAAAAAAGTAGAAAAAAAATTCAAAAAAGTTTGTCAATTTATCGTAATTCGGTAATTGGAAATTAGGTCGTTTTGATTTCCATGTAACGTTGAGGTAAAAGTGGTGCAACACACTGGGCAAGTACGCTTAATAATCAGTGCCATAAAAGCACGATCTGGTCATTTTCTAGCATCCCGGATGTAATTGTTACTGCCAATGACTTTGGAAAAGTACTGCGGTAATTTTTCGGAATAAGTCCCAACATTACCAAATAATTATTATTAACGAGTTATTTTTGTGTTTGCTAGTATTCGTTTACGTGTAGGTGACGTGCGACGATTGTGTGCAAACTGACCATGGACGTGCCTTGTCATCATATTTCGAGTAAAAACATGTCCTCAAAGTATTCAGTAACCGATCAACTGGGAATGCCCGATCGGGTTTCCGTACATGACGTCATGCAAAATGGGGGCAGCGATCGAAGGAGTTTCCGTACGTGACGTCATCCAATATGGCCACTGCGTCCGTTCGAATTTTGGACAAAAATGTGAATTTGAAAAAGCCGTTTAATAATAACACGGGTACGAATTTAACGGTGGTTCAGTTCCGGTATGAAAAACGTGTCCTCCACCCAACCTTCACCATTGCCATCGGCCTTAAACTCCATTCAGAATTTTGAGCCTTTTGCGATTTGGTTTCCATAAAGCGTTTATCGTGTTGAATAAGGTTTGCTTTTGGTCGACATTACGGAATGCACGTACTGTAGCTTTTTAAGGAAGTGAAGTGTATTTTTCTCAGCGTAAAACCGTAGATAACTATTGTACATGTGTGAAAGCACTAGGACCTTTCCTGTTATTTGTCTGCGTGACTCAATACATTTTCTAATATAACATAAAATAACATTTTTTTTGGTTTATAAATGTTGCATTATGTCTGATTAGGTCAGGTAAAGTTAAATTTCAAAGGTATGGCGCGCCATTTATGACTTTTTCATGATGTTGATTCAACATCTTGACTATCTTGAATAACAGGAAAGCTGTGTATATCTTATTTTGGTTTAAATTTTAATGAAGAATTATATTAGAAAAGTAATTACATGCAAGTAATTTTTAATAATTAAGGAGGGTTCGTTTGCTGCATTGCACCTCTCTAATTTTTCGTTCAAGTTCACGTCTTTGATTCAGAATTTTTGAATAAATAATGTCATCTTATGCATACAAATTACAAAACGGTCAAACTGTTAGTTTATTCTCAAACCAATAGTTTTCTCTGTAAATTGGGATAAACTACATATGATGGTGGTGTTAACTTAAAAATGACACTGAGTTTATTTTGTTAGATATCAGTTTTTTCGAAAAGTCAGTCAAAAATGTTCTGTAAACATTTGTCCAACCTTCCCCCACCCAAAAATATTGAAAATTGTCATGTCCTGTCATGATATTACTTTTAACTTGCACGCAACAGTGTAAAGCATCCGATTTTAACGTATTCATCAATGTTTCCAACTCATTTGGTCTCCATATGGAGTTAATCTGTTGCAATGTAATTTTTTTGTCTAATTTTTTTTCTAAATAACCGCAAAATGTTTTAATTTCTAGGTTTATTTGATAGTTGCGCTTCACTTCGTCATGCATTTCAAAATTCTATCCGTTGCAGGAATACTATTTGTGATCTGTTTCATCCGTCATTAACATGTATATATATTGAGAAAGTGGTATTTTAAAAGGACGTTTACATGCAGTGGAAAATCCCAGATCCTTACCGTACCAATGTAATATTTCAACATTGTTTGGTTTCACGACAGCGAAAAGGATGACAATGTGTGACGTCCTATTTTGTCGCTCTAAATGCTGCTTTTTATTTTCATGACATTTCTTTAAAATTCAACGATTCGTGTATGCGAGCGAATGTATCATGTCGAAGTGCGTCAATAAATGTGGACCATGGTCAGTATTAATAAATAAGTCAGTCACTATAAATAAGCATTAAAACCGAAATTTGTTTTTCCCATCAGCTAGATCTTGAGAAATGATGGCGAGTTATGGACAACGCAAAGTAACTGCAAATTCGTGCTCAACAGATCCTAAGCTATCAAATTACGCTTAAAAACCCCGAAAACGAAACATAAAAATTTAAGGTAAAACAATACAAAAATCTGCAAAACAAGATAAAAGAAATCAGCGGCATTTTTATATTATTTTGATATTAATATCAAAAATTAAAAGTGAAATAACAGGATATTTTAGCATATAATTAATATCTTGCTCCAACTAGCGTAGTTTGAACACAATTTGGAATATGTTTTCGCCAAAAAGTTTCGAAAAAGTACCGAATTTTAAAACCGCTTATCTCAGAAACTGCTTGGAATTTCGCAGAAATAACATATGCGTGCTCAGGAGGTCTAAATCTATCGAAATATTGTAAAAAAACCCAACTCCAAATAAAACGATGAAGATTCCATCAAAATATGCATTTGAATTTTGGGCCAAAACGTTAAAAAAACCAACGTTAATGTCGTTGTTATCTTCCAAAGACTTAAACTACTGCGGATTTTGACTAATTAAAATGCGATTAGAAACCACGGCGTATTACGGATCATCGCTTCGCAATTCAAAATAACAAAACTAGTAAAATTGGTGTAACTTTATTAAAATTGAAGAATTTTTTTGAGAAAATTCCCCCGGTGTTCGCAAAAGTATAACCGATATGTGATGATATGTGTTGATATATTTTTTTCTCGTTCAAGTTGAAATAGCAGATTTGAGGTCCAGTCTCCGTTCAGCTCAGGAGGGCAACTGCTGAGAAGGGTGCTTGTAGACCTGGTACACACCCGGAGCGGTAAGAACTCCTTCGGTGGATGGGATGGTTGGGGTTCCCCATTGCGGGGGGCATCGACGGCCCCCCGTACCTGAGCGTGTGGTCCGAGGATCATATTAACGAGCCTGAAGTGGGGGTGCCCCACTTCAGGCATCGGATTTATTGGTTTTTGGGGGGCGGATTTTTGACGACGAGTTCGAATCTAGTCAGTGATGACAATTTTTTTAAAATAATAATCTTCTTATGTTTTGAAGAAGAAACTATTTTAGTTTATTATTCGAGTCTTACGAATCAAAGTATTTCATAATCTTAGACACAATCGAAATGAAAAAAAAATGTTTGCATTTATTGCATCAACATTGAACTTCATTTTGTGGTTAAGAAAACCTGTGATAATTCGGTGTGCAATTAATTTTAAGATATTATTTTACTTTAGCACAGCTTCGATTTCGGCCGCTGTTTCAACCGTTTGTGATGTGCTTAAAACTGACCCTGGCTGAATAGCTTTTGAGATTTTCTCCATTTTAAGGCGTTTTTGACTCTTAATGCTCTTTGACGAATGGGATATCACGTGACTAGTTGTAGCAAGAGATGTCAGGCACAGAAATTTGTTATATTGTTTTGCGTCATTTTTAAATGTATTTGTTTATTTTCTGCCTTTAATTTTGTCGGTTTTTTTGCTACGTTTTTCACGTTTTTATTATTAGCTCTCCTTTTGGTTTAAATCATCTTTCTTATTTTTTATTAACTCTTTTTATTTTACTCTGTTTTGCTTGAATTTCCTTGTGGGTTTTTTATCTCTCCAGTCTTCCACCATCTATTTCGTGTATTATTAATATATCGATTGACTCTTAATTTTCTCGTTATTTGCTCATATGTCTAATTTTTTACTTCTTTTTTCCTCGTGTTTTTCTTTTTTTGCCTTCACTTTTCTTGTTTTTTACTCATTTATCTCGAAATTTTGCTTAATTTTTGCCCGTTTACTGTCTCATTCTCATAAAGAGTAATATACAAATAATATTAGTAATAACTCAGCATCGTAATGGCAAAAGAAAATAAGTCGCTGCGCTAATTTAGATTGGAAGTTAAGTTTAATTTCAAATGAAATTCCTGCGAGATCTGCGTATAATTTGCATTTTTAATTACAACTTTATTTTATTTTTTTAAGTTTACATACACGTATAACATGGATTAAATGGATTTCCATACGTGATAGATCAGAAGACCAAATTAAAGGATGAAAACCAAACGGTGCTATATTTGGGTACAACTTCAAGGTCTATTTCCTGTCTGTTTTATGCAATTTTTTTCCTTCAATAACTTTAACCACAAGCTGGAAGCATTGCTTACACTATAATGATCATTATTCCATAATATTACTAATGACATGGACATGTATTGACAAGTAATGATTCCTGGAAATATCATTAGGCAACGTCATTGACAATGTCATGCATTAATGATGGGGTAAGATGTGTTTATTATTATTCCTTCAGTACTTGCGAGCTGTATACCAACATGTTAAACTGATTACATTCCTGGCAAACATTCGATTTCGGTTTGCTTTTCTCGAAATGTAATGGCATTACTCCTTCATTACTTATCAACTTTACACGATTATGTTATGCTCACATGTCATTTCTGGCAATCAGAACATCACAGTAACCTTACACGATCATTAGTATTGTCATTTTCACAAAGAAATTCATCAGTAATGATCGTTTAAAGTTTGCTAATCGTCAGATAATTTAATCGTGATTTGATGCTACCCTGGGCTCTCCAAATTTCGTATTCCCACAACGTTGATGCGAATAGTTTTAATGCAGTAAATTTTTAAAGAATTCATTTTTTCCTTTCTATGCATTTTTCGAATCGACTATGTTTTTGGTTGTTTTGTTATCCTTCGAAAATGCCTTCGGCCAATAATGCACCTGTTTACATTTTGCCTAGCAATCTAGTAGCAGGTCTAGTACGAATTAAAATCGTTTGTTACGCGACCGCTGATTGGCCGCCAGAGCACGTGACGTGTTCTTAAGACGTATAAAAGCCCAATGGCCTGATCCGCTATTATTCTTCGCCTGACTTCTGCCATGGAACAACGCGTCTTCGGGAAGCAGAATTTTTGAATCTATTTCCATGGCAACGGCAGTTTCGAACATGTGGAACTGAGCGTTCCATCCATTTTTCGAATTTCATTTTTGCATCCGAAATTAATTTTTCTCAGGTTTGAAACTTGCAGAGCGGCTTCCGACTAGCAAAGTTGCTTTATTAGCTCGCAAAACTGCCGAAAAGGTTAGAGTAAAGACTTAACGGATTTTCTTTCCAAACGTTTTCAATTTCAAATTATAAATACAAAGTAAATGTCCTACGTGTTTAAAAGTTAATTTAGCAATAATAACAAGTATTTGTAGCGATATTGTGAGTAATTTCTTGTATGGTGGGCAACCTTTTTGGTCCCGGTAGTTTATTGTTCGTTGTTTTACATAATGTATATGCAATAAATGGTCTGATAAATTTACAATCTTGTAAGATTAAATTCCTTTTAATGTGCTAATTACAAAAAAAAACTGAAATGTTACGCCTTTTTTGAGACATTATCTGTACGCCTTTCTAATACAAGTTAATTTAAGAACTATAAGGCTAATGCAAAAATATTGAATCAGTATCAGTAGATATTTACCTATATCGAATGTGTTGATAAAATTCGCACAGTAAATGTAAAACACGTGAGCTATTACAACTTGGGTTTAAGGTTTAATAAATAATAAAACTCTTTAATCACTGAGAAAGGAGCAGGAAAAATCCAACTATTTGGGGACATTTTTTAAATTGCATTTTTTATTAAAAAATTAAGCTCCAATCATTGTGACATTTTTTTCATTTTCTGGCGTCAAAATGACGCCAGTTTTGTCGTTTTTTTCACGTTTTCTGTATCCATTTTTATCGTTATTTCCAATTGTCTGCCACCATTTTGTCGTTTTTCCTGTTTTCTGGCATCATGTTTGTCATTGTTTTTTCCATTTTCTGGCGTCATTTTTGTCGTTATTTTAAAATCTTCTGGCGTCATTTTTTTTTTCGTTTTTTCCTTTTTCTGGCATAATTTTTGTGTAGTTTTTTCCATTGACGTTAGAACCTCAGAAAGGCATCATTTTTGTCGTTTTTTAAAACCTTCTAGCGTCATTTTTGAATCGTTTTTTCAGTTATCTGGCATCATTTTTGTGTGGTTTTTTCCCCCATGTTTTTGCCAAAAAAACATGAACTATTATTCATGTTGTTTTTTTTGCTTTTTTTGCCTTTTTTTTGGCCTTTTATTTCGCTTTTTTTTGGCCTTTTTTCCCGCTTTTTTTTTTACCAAAAACCATGAACTATTATTCATGTTTTTTTTGCTTTTTTTCGCCTTTTTTAACCAACCAAAAACCATGAACTATTATTTATGGTTTTTTTTTGCTTTTTTCCGCCTTTTTTTTCGCTTTTTTTACCAAAAACCATGAACTATTATTCATGGTTTTTTCTGCGTGTTTTTAAACCAAAAACCATGAACTTTTTGTTTTTTCATTTTGTTTATTCATGGTTTTTTGCGTTTTTTTAAACAAAAACCATGAACTATTATCTATGGTTTTTTGCGTTGTTTTTACCAAAAAACCATGAACTATTATTCATTTTATTCATGGTTTTTCCTTGTCATTTTCTTCATTTTGCTGATTTTTCCTTGTCGTTTTATTCATTTGTCCTGAGTCATGTTATTCATTTTTCCTTGTCATTTTATTCATTTTTTCTTGACATTTTATTCATTTTTCCTTGTCAATTTACTCATTTTTTCCGAGTCATTTTATTCATTTTTTCCGAGTCATTTTTTTCGTTTTTCTAAAGTCATTTTATTTATTTTTACCAAGTCATTTTATTTATTTTTTTCGAGTCATTTTATTTTTCCTGAGTAATTTTATTCATTTTTCCCGAATCATTCTATTTATTTTTTCCGAGTAATTTTATTCATTTTTCAAGAGTCACTTTATTTATTTTTTCCGAGTCACTCTATTTATTTTTCCAGAGTCATTTTATCCATCTTTTCCGAGTCACTTTATCTATTTTTTCCAAGTAATTTTTAATAATTTTACCGAGTCATTTTTATTCATTTTTTCCTAATTATTTTTAATAATTTTACCGAGTCATTTTTATTCATTTTTCGTGAGTCATTTTTATTAATTTTCCCGAGTCATTTTTATTAATTTTTTTCGAGTCTTTTTTATTGATTCTTCCTAAGTCATTTTTATTTATTTTTCCCAAGTCATTTTTATTCATTTTTCCCGAGTCATTTTTATTCATTTTTCCCGAGTCATTTTTATTCATTTTTTCCTAGTCATTTTTATTTATTTTTCCCGCATCATTTTATTCATTTTACCCGAGTCATTTTTATTCATTTTTCCTAAGTCATTTTTATTCATTTTTTCCTAGTCACTTAATTAATTTTTCCTGAGTAATTTTATTCATTTTTCCCGAGTCATTTTTTTTCATTTTTCCCACGTCATTTTATTTATTTTTCCCGAGTCATTTTCATTAATTTTTCCAAAGTCATTTTTAATCATTTTTCCCAAGTCATTTTTATTTATTTTTCCCGAGTCATTTTTATTCATTTTTCTCCGAGTGATTTTTATTCATTTTTCCTGAGTCATTTTTGTTTCTTTCACCCGAGTCATTTTTATTCATTTTTCCCGAGTCATTTTTATCTATTTTACCCAAGTTATTTTTATTTATTTTTCCTTAGTCAGTTTTATTCATTTTTTCCTAGTCACTTTATTAATTTTTCCCGAGTCACTTTATTCATTTTTCCCAAATCATTTTTATTAATTTTTTTCGAGTAATTTTATTTTTTTCACTAATCATTTTTAATAATTTTTTCTAAGTCATAGTTAATGGCTTTTTGTCGAAAAAAAGCGTCAAAAAAAAAGGCCAAAAAAAGTGAAAAAAACCATGAAGCGTTACATGAAAAAAACATGAAAGCGTTAAAAAAAAGGCCAAAAAACGTGAAAAAAGCGTAAAAAAAGGCCAAAAAAAGTGAAAAAAAACCATGAATAATACTTCATGGTTTTTTGTCGAAAAAAAGCGTCAAAAAAAAGGCCAAAAACAGTGAAAAAAAGCGTCAAAAAATGGCCAAAAAAAAGTGAAAAAAACCATGAATAATAGTTCATGGTTTTTTGTCGAAAAAAAGCGTAAAAAAACAGGCCAAAAACAGTAAAAAAATCATGAATAATAGTTCATGGTTTTTTGGCGAAAAAAAGCGTCAAAAAAAGGCCAAAATAAGTGAAAAAAAACATGAAAAAAGCGTAAAAAAAAGGCCAAAACAAGTGAAATAAAAAACATGAATAATACTTCA
>JAQIXS010006042.1:0-11428 GCA_034700785.1 Rossiulus vilnensis
AGTACAATGTGAGCCTGATTATGCTGGTCTTGTTTCATTGGTTGCTCTAATGGTACTCAAATACATGCAGTTTTTTAGTGAACTTATAATTATGTCCAGCACTGTAAGTCCCCAGGTTGCTCCCAAATGTGTAGGCCTGATTAAAGCTAATTTTTTTATTAGGGTCGAAATCGCATCGAGCATGTTTAAGGCACTTGTTTAGACAGATTCCATGCTGCAATCTCTTTTATCACAACACTTATTGTCTTACACTAAAATATAATGTATTTAATCACACTTAAAGAAGCATTAATGTTGTGTTTTATTAAATAATAGTCATAGCATTTAAGTGCAAATTTGTGAGATAAGTAACAGTAGATGAATAGGGCTAATGAATGAATTAAACTTAAATACAAAAAGGAGAGCACATTAGTCACAAAAAATCAATATAAACTTGCAAGACAGGAAATTAGTGGTAAGCAGGATTCAGTTCAGTATGTCCCCATATTCTTCAAGCTACTTCAAGCTCAGTTCCAAGATGAATAATTAATTATATGCTGCATAGAAAGCCTCGAAATGAACCTGGATGTTACAGTGATGGTAATGCAATTTTCATGTAATGTATACTTCTTATGTTATTTGTAAAGTAAACATGGATTGATTTACTTTTGAGGAAGAGTGTATTGATGGTTTTACCCTGCTAAATTTGTCACCCGCTCCTGATCTATTGAATTCTTTAAATATCTGGCGAGGTCAAGGGTCACATAGAGGCATCAACGTGCACTAATTGAGGCGGATAAAATTCCGCATCGTTGGTCTGGAATGTTGTTGCGTCGGTGTGATGGAATTTGCACAGGTGGCGTTGCTTGTCAGGATTAGCGTATTTAAACGCGTGATTTTGACAATTAAGATTATTCTGCTATTTGCTGAGGGCCAGGGTGGTCGTCGTCGAGAGCATTGGCCACGCTTCCGACGAATTATCAACCCGCAAATTTGTTGACTGATTTGAGCGAAGTAATTGACAAGTTACGAGCGTGTCACAGATGATAGATTCTTACGCTGTGCGCTGTCTCCGGCTTGTCGCACTGTTACCTGCGGCAATGGAAACTGGATCGAATATCGCAGTCTAAAGTAAGGTCTGAACATATTCAAATTTATCTCGAACACGGTGATTCATGCTGATACGGCGTTTATGCTGTTATTTAATCAACGATATTTTCTTGGACGATTTGAGTCCTAACGTGCCCGAAAAAAAAGCAATTACAGCAATAGCAGAATGCTGAGGTTTTATATTAGCATTTTTATTGAAGCGTTTTAATTATATCATGAGATCTCGTTGTTTTATCTAAGTGCGTTTTATTTGTGGAACATTTTATACGAATTTATAGTTGTGTTGGTGAAACGTCATCACAAACTTGCGGTGCTAGTGCAAGTGCATTGATTGTGCATATATGCAAATGATTTAATCGATGTGTGGCGTTGAGTTCTGTTGAGTGGACATAGCAATTCATTGTTGCTCGAATTTAAATTTGCCAAGTGAGTGTGAAGCGTGATTCTGTCGAATTTGGAATTAGAACCAAATAAAATAATGATCATACTTTACTGAGTTTCATGTTCAATATATCGTGTGATCTGTTGAGCTAATTGTGCGAAACATTAGTTTAGCATGTTACAAATTTAACAAATCACATGGTTGCACAGCTGTATTCCACAATGAAAATTCAAATTCAGGTTTTTAAGACAACTTGCTTAAAAAGCAGCTTTGCAGATGCAAATTCTGCAAATGGATCCTCAAAAGCTTTGGATGTGGAACCATCAGCTAGTGGCAATAATTTGTATGCTGATAAAATGCAATGGCCTATGCATTATATTAGGCTGAAAATTTCACCATCCCTTTTGAAGTCACTGGATAACTATGATGTCAATTTTCATTAAACAGCAAAGTAAAAAATACGAAGCCAATTAATCTCTGCATCAGTGAATGACATTACTAGATTAAGTTGGCAACTAAATGGTATTCTAGGTATATTATCTACATTTAATTTAAATTTAAAATGTTAATAGTACTTTAGGTTTCCAAGCAGGCTTCAGTATGATGCAGAGATAAATGCTGAGGTAAGCAGAAACCCATTTATAAAAGATCAAAATTGTTAATGTATCTTATGTTCATTTTCCTAAACTGAATGCATTTCAGTTGTATGGAAATGCAGCACTATTGCTGAGATTCACTGTCTGCCACTATTTTTTCATTCTTGGCAATTGTTTATGCATGGAGCATGGATGCCATAGCTGGCTCTCCGGCACGGAAATGGCACATCATGCAAATCTTACAGTACCGGTAGGGGCACTTGGAAAGCTGCCACCAGGTGATACGTGCACATATTAGTGAAATAGGGAAACAGATGTTACGGTAGCGTTGTCTCCTTCGGAGATGTATTGGGTCATTGCCTCCCTACCCACTTTAATTACTCTGCACTCTTGGTAAAACAATTAGGCAAACTTAATTCAATCAACAATAGCTTTTTAATATACTGCTACGATAACAACAAATTACTACAATAAGTGAGAGTATTAAACATGTGTGGTTACAAAGTATAGGCTAAATACATAAATCTCCTAACTACATCTAGCAACAAGGAAGTCTAGTGAGAAAAGATCAGATAAATTCCATGGCTCACCATTTTGAGGTACTCCTGTGCAATCCAAGTTCTAGTAATCCAAAGTTTCTGCCAATCCAAATTGGTTGTTTTGCATGCTAAGGTTCATCTATAACCTCCAATTTCACTCTGATTCCTACAAATTTTTCTCCATTATTTATATGGTTTGCACTTTGCTACCTGATAGGATTGCACTATATTGCATCAACTTTGAATTGTTTACACAGATTTTTATTTTTACAATTTTGCTTGAAGCCTAAAGTGATCAGAGCTAATTTTGGGAGTGGTTCTTCACCAATTTCTTTAGATTTTTCTTTATTTCTGACATGTTAGCTCTCAATATACTGATCATTGCATTCCCTATTAATTAGGCTCCAATTTGACCCCTTCCAGGTAATCTAACACCTTCCGGATTCTCGTAATGTTTAAAGTACAATTTTTACACGAAATGCACTTTTGCTCCACTGGATGGCGCCACTGGTTCCATTTTCTGTCTTTGTTTTGATGACATCATTGATGATTAATCCTTTCTGTCTGACACCGGATGGTGATGTCATTTGGCCTCATTTCTTTAAGGCTGCTTTGTTTATTTAATTTTCTTGGTTTATTGCTTACGCTGCATTAAAGGGTCATGAACTCTCATTACTTTATGCGCGCGCATGTCAAACAGTCTTTGTTTGGTGACATTTTTATTAGGTGTTTTCGGAGATGCACAATTGGAAAGTTTACTTTATTTTAAAAGTTAATGTTTTGTCTCCCACACGTGTTTTTCTTTGGAGGATCTTGCTGCCACCATGTTTTCCAGACTTGTTTAGTTTCTGGCTTTCTATCGATCTTCACTTGTCCGTGTCCAGTTGCTTGGTCACTGTTTTGGTTTTAGCTGTCCTCGCGTGTCACGCAAAGTTTTCACTGCTTCTCTGCATTTTGCACAAGTTCGGGCACCTTCACATTAATCCCTTTTTCGACCTTTTGGAGTGCAATTTCATTGTAGTAAAGTGCTGCGAGGGTCATTCTATCTGGCATATCCATAATCCTGCCGTAGTGTTGGGGTTGGTTTGGGACGCATATCCGCTTCTTATGTTCAAGCGTTTGGAAGTGTTTAAATCACTTTAGCGGTACTGGGCCATTTGACATCGCCGGATCGATGACGCCTTATTGGTCGGCTTTTTTAGTTTATTCTGTCTGCCTCACCTTACGGTGGTACCATTGCCTTCCGTCTGCAAATCGTTCTTGTGAACTAGGGTAAGTGTCAATTTACCTAAATTTCTTATTATTTTAATGGTCTTTCATCTCTTTATCCACCTTACTAACATCCTGCTTCTAACACCTTTATTTTGCTTGCTTGATCTTTAAATTATGTTACCCTTTTTTGTTTTTTTACTACATCATTTTGCTTATCTGCTTTTATGTTTGCTTTTGTACTTATATTTTCAGCTCTTCTACCTTTTTTTTGCCATTTTAAGCCTTTATTTTGCTTATTTGCTTTTACTTCTCTTTTTTACCTATATTTTCAGCTTTTCTATAATATTTTTTGCTATACTATACTACTTCTTGATTTTGCTTATCTGCTTTTTCTTTGCTTTTGCACTCATATTTTCATCTCATATACCCTTTTTTGAAATGCTAGTCCATCCTTTTGCTTTGACCCTTTTTTTTTGCTAATATAGTTCTTTATTTTGCCTATCTGCTCTTTTTATTGCTGTTGTACCATATTTTTAGCTCTTTTACGTTATTTTTGCAATTCTACTTTTTTTTATGCTTTTCAACCTATAATTTCTGCTTTTATACCCTCATTTTTGCTATTTTTCTCCTTCATTTGGCTTACCTGCTTTTAACTTTGCTTTTGTACATATGTTTTTAGCTTTTATACCCTACTTTTCATGTCCATTTTCTTAGCTTTTGTACTCAAATTTTTAGCTCTTTTGCTATCTTTTTTGCAATTTAGCTAATTCATGTAGCTTATGTGCACTTTTCTTTGCTATTGTGCTTATATTTTTAGCTCTTCTACGTTCTTTGTGCAATTCGACTATTTAATTTTGCCTATATGCTATGTTGTTTGCTTTTGTACTTAAATTTTTAGCTTTTCGACTTCTTAATTTGGCTTATCTGCTATTTTCTTTGCTTATTTACTCATATTTTTAACTCTTGCAAGAATCATGAGGCAAAGAGCAAGAGGCAAAAAGCATTAGCCATGAGGCAAGAGGCAAGACAAAAGAATCAAGGGGGAACTTTTTTTGCAATTCTCCTCTATCATTTTGCATATATCTACTCTTTTTTTCGCTTTTAAACCTATATTTTCTGCTCTTTTTTCTTTTTTTGCAATTTTACTTATTTATTTTCCTTATCTGCTATTTTCTTTGCTATTGTACTAAAATTATTAGATCTTCTACTCTCTTTTTTGCTATTATGCTACTTTATTTTTCTTACCTTTTTTTTGCTCTTGTACTTATATTTGCTGCTCTTTTACTCTCTGTTTTGCCATTCTTAGCCTTTATTTTGCTTATTTGCTTTTTTTGTTTGCTTATTTACTTTTATTTTTATTTCATATACCCTCTTTTTTGTAATTCTACTCTATCATTAAGCTTATCTGCTTTTTTCTTAGCTTTTGTTTTAATATTTTAAGCTCTTCTACCCTTATTTTAGCTATTCTACTCTTTTATTTTGCTTATCTACTCTTTACTTTGCTTACGTATTAATATTTTAAGCTTTTTTACCTACTTTTTTGTCCTTTTTTTGTTTGATTAAATTATTTGCCCTTTTTTCATTATTTATTTATTTTTAGCTCGTATCCTCTTTTTGCTATTTAAGAAATTTGTTTATCTTATGTGCTCTTTTTTGCTTTTTTACCTATATTTTAGCTCTTTTACTCTCATTTTTGCTATTCTGCTTTTTCATTATGCTTATCTCCTTTTTTCTTTGCTTTTGTAATTGTATTTTTAACTCTTATACCCGCTTTTTTGTAAATCTTATACATCATTATGCATTACAAAATACCAAATAAAGTTAAAAGACGACAGACAAAAGAAAGTCGAAAGACTAAATACGAAAAAAATTTGACAGACAAAATTCTATAGACAGTCAAAAAACAAAAACAAAACAATCAAGCAACAAGATTCAAGATGCAAAAGGCGAGAGGCAAAAAGTATTAGAAAGGACAAGAAATTAGAGACGAAATATAAAATAGGTAAAAAAGTCAAAATACGAGAGACAAAACTGGCAAAAAGCAAGAGGCAAGAGGAAAGAAGCAAGATGATAAAGGCAAAATAAATAAAAAATTAAAAAAATTTAAAGACGTAAGACGATAGTAAGTCTTAAGACAAAATACTAAATAAAGTTAAAAAACAAAAGACAAAAGAAAGTCGAGAGTCAAAAGACGAAAATAAAAAGGTAGAGGCAAAAAGCAATAGGCAATAGGCAAGAGGCAAGAAGCAATAGGCAAAACAAAAAATAAAAGAGTCAATAGGCAAGAAGTTAGTGTCAAGAAGCAAGAGGCAAAAAGCAAAATGCAAAAGTCAAGAGGCAATAGGCACGAGAAGAAACAAAAAATCAAAGACGAAAGACTTATAATGAAAGTAAGTCCAAGCAAGAGGCAAGATGCAAAGGCAAGAAGCAAGAGGCAAGACGTAAGATAAAAGACAAATAAAAACAAAAAGAAAAAAGCAAGAGGCAAAAAACAAGAAGCAACAGCCAAAATACAAGAGGCAAGAGAAGAGAGGAAAAACAAAAAAATTAGAGACAAAACACGAACGACATAATACGAAAAAAGTCAAAAGACGAATGTCACAAGCGGCAAGAGGCATAAGGCAAAAGGCAAAAGGTAAGAGTCAAGTGGCAGGAAACTACAGGCAAGAGGCAATAATCCAGAGGCAAGACAAAAGACAAAAGACGCAAGAGGCAAGAGGCAAGAGGCAAAAAGCAACAGGCACAAGGCAACAGGCAAGAGGCAAGACTAAAAAGGCAAGAGGCTAGAGGCAATAGGCAAGAGGCAAAAGACAAAGAGCAAGAGGCAAGAGGCAATAATAAAGAGGCAAGACGAAAGACGAAAAATGAAAGAGGAAAGAGGCAAGAAGCAAGAAGCATTAGCCATGAGGCAAGAGGCAAGACAAAAGAAGCAAGGGGGGAACTTTTTTTTGCAATTCTCCTCTATCATTTTGCATATATCTACTATTTTTTGCTTTTGAACCTATATTTTCTGCTCTTTGTTTCTTTTTTTTTGCAATTTTACTTATTTATTTTCCTTATCTGCTATTTTATTTGCTATTGTACTTAAATTTGTAGATCTTCTACTCATTTTTTTGCTATTATACTACTTTATTTTTATTACCTTCTATTTTTTGCTTTTGTACTCATATTTGCTGCTCTTTAACTCTCTGTTTTGCGATTCTTAGCCTTTATTTTGCTTATTTGCTTTTTTGTTTGCTTATTTACTTATATTTTTATTTCATATACCCTATTTTTTGTAATTCTACTTTATCATTAAGCTTATCTGCTTTTTTCTTAGCTTTTGTTTATATATTTAAAGCTCTTCTACCCTTATTTTAGCTATTTTTCTCTTTTTATTTTGCTTATCTACTATTTACTTAGCTTACGTATTAATATTTTAAGCTTTTTTTCCTACTTTTTTGTCCTTTTTTTTGTTTGATTAACTTATTTGCTCTTTTTTCATTGTTTATTTATTTTTAGCTTGTACCCTTGTTTTTGCTATTTAAGAAACTTTTTTATCTTATGTGCTTTTTTTTTGCTTTTTTACCTATATTTTAGCTCTTTTACTCTCATTTTTGCTACTCTGCTTTTTCATTATGCTTATCTCCTTTTATTCTTTGCTTTAGTAATTGTATTTTTAACTCTTATACCCACTTTTTTGTAAATCTTATACATCATAATGCATTACAAAATACCAAATAAAGTTAAAAGACGACAGACAAAAGAAAGTCGAAAGACTAAATACAAAAAAAATTTGACAGACAAAATACTATAGACAGTCAAAAAACAAAAACAAAATAATCAAGCAACAAGATTCAAGATGCAAAAGGTGAGAGGCAAAAACTAATAGAATGGACAAGAAATTAGAGACGAAATATTAAATAGGTGAAAAAGTCAAAATACGAGAGACAAAACTGGCAAAAAGCAAGAGGCAAGAGGAAAGAAGCAAGATAATAAAGGCAAAATAAATAAAAAATAAAAAAAATTTAAAGACGTAAGACGATAGTAAGTCTTAAGACAAAATACTAAATAAAGTTAAAAAACAAAGGACAAAAAAAAGTCAATAGTCAAAAGACAAAAATAAAAAAGGTAGAGGCAAAAAGCAATAGGCAATAGGCAAGAGGCAAGAAGCAAAAGGCAAAACAAAAAATAAAAGAGTCAATAGGCAAGAAGTTAGTGTCAAGAAGCAGAAAGCAAGAGGCAAGATGCAAAGGCAAGAAGCAAGAGGCAAGACGTAAGATAAAAGACGAATAGAAACAGAAAGACAAAAGCAAGAGGCAAAAAACCAGAAGCAAGAGGCAAGAAGCAACAGCCAAAATACAAGAGGCAAGAGAAGAGATTAAAAACAAAAAAATTAGAGACAAAACACTAAAGACATAATACGAAAAAAGTCAAAAGACGAATGTCACAAGAGGCAAGAGGCATAAGGCAAAAGGCAAAACGTAAGAGTCAAGAGGCAGGAAACTACGGGCAAGAGGCAAAAAGCAAAAGGCAAGAGGCAATAATCCAGAGGCAAGACAGAAGACAAAAGACGAAAGAGGAAAGAGGCAAGAAGCAAAAGTCATTAGGCATGTGGCTTAATTCAAGAGGCAAGAGGCTGAAGGCAAACGCCAAAAGGCAAAAGGAAAAAGAAAAGAAAAAACAACAGGCTAAAAGCAGGAGGCGAGATGCAAGAGGCAAGACGAAAGAGGCAAGAGGGAAGAGGTTGAGGCCAGTACGAAGAGGCAAGAGGCAAAAAGCAAAAGTCAAAGGCAAAAGGCAACAGGCAAGAGCCAAGAGCTAACAGGCAAGAGGCAAGACTATAGACAAAAGAGGCAAGAGACAAGAGGCAAGATGAAAGATGAAAGTGGCAAAATGCACGAGGTAAGAAACTAGATGAAAGACAAAAGAGGCAAGAGGCAAGAGGCAATAGGCAAAAGGAATGTCGAAAGAGGCAAGTAGCAAGAGGAAAAAAGCAAAAGCAAGAAGCTAGAGGCAAGAAGCAAGAGAGAAAACAAAAAATTAAAGACGACAGACTAAAGATGAAATACGTAAGAATCTTAAATGAAGGAAGAAAGAAAGAAAGTCGAGAGATAAAATACTAAAGAAAGTCGAAAGACGCAATAGGCAATAAGCAAGAGGCAAGACTCAAAAGGCAAGAGGCAAAAGACAAAGCAAAAAGCAAGAGGCAATAATCAAGAGGCAAGACGAAAGAGAAAAGAGGCAAGAAGCAAAAAACATTCGCCATGAGGCAAGAGGCAACAGAAAATTAATCAAAATGCAAGGGGTAAGAGTCAACAAGCAATAGGCAAGAGGCAAGAGGCTAAAGGTAAACGGCAAGAGGCAAAATGCAAAAGGTAAGAAAAAAACAAGAGGCAAAAAGCAAGAAGCGAGATGCAATAAGGCAAGACGAAAGACGAAAGAGGCAAGAGGGAAGAGGCAAAGGCCAGTAAGAAGAGGCAAGAGGCAAAAAGCAAGAGTCAAAGGCAAAAGGCAACAGGCAACAGGCAAGAGCCAAGAGCTAACAGGCAAGAGGCAAGACGATAGACGAAAGAGGCAAGAGACAAGAGGCAAGAAAAAAGACAAAAAATTTAAGACGAAAAGCGATAGACAAAAGACAAAAAATAAAATAAGAAATAAGAAATAATGTCTAAAAATGAAAGAAATTAGAAAGACTCAAGATGTAAGACAGAATAGGCCAGAGGCAAGACGCAAGACGAAAGAGTAAAGTGGCAAGAGGCATGGGGAAAGAGGCAGGAAACCAGATAAAAGACAAAAGAGGCAAGAGGCAAGAGGCAATAGGCAAAAGGCATGTCGAAAAAGGCAAGTAGCAAGAGGCAAGACGCAAAAACAAAAAGCAAGAGGCAAGAGGCAAGAAGCAAGAGAAAAAACAAAAAATTTAAGACGAAAGACTAAAGACGAGATACGTCAGAGTCGAAAAATGAAAGAAGAAAGAAAGTCGAGAGATAAAATACTAAAGAAAGTCGAAAAACGCAAGAGGCAAGAGGCAAGACTGAAGAGGCAAAAAAAAGACACAGCAAAAGGCATGAGGCAAGAAGCAAGAGGCAAGACGAAAGATAAAAGACGAATAAAAGAAAGAAGAAAAAGGCAAGAGGCAAAAGGCAAGAAGCAAGAGGCAAAAAGCAACAGCCAAAATACAAAAGGCAAGAGGGGACAGGAAAAACCAAAAAAATTAAAGACAAAAGACGAAAGACAAAATACGAAAAAAGTCAAAAGACGAAAGACGAAAGTCACAAGAGGCATAAGGCAAGAGGCAAGAGGTAAGAGGCAAGTGGCAGGAAACTACAGGCAAGAGGCAAAAAGCAAAAGGCAAGAGGCAAAAGACAGAGCATAAGGCAAGAGGCAATAATCAAGAGGCAAGACGAAAGACGAAAGAGGCAAGAGGCAAGAAGCAAAAGTCATTAGGCATGTGGCTTAATTCAACCGGCAAGAGGCAAGAGGCTCAAAACAAACGGCAAGAGGCAAAAGGAAAGAAAAAAGAAACAAGAGGCAAAAAGCAAGAGGCGAGATGCAAGAGGCAATACGAAAGACGAAAGAGGCAAGAGGAAAGAGGCAGAGGCCAGTAAGAAGAGGCAAGAGGCAAAAAGCAATAGTCAAAGGCAAAAGGCAACAGGCAAAAGCTAAGAGCTAACAGGCAAGAGGCAAGACGATAGACGAAAGAGGCAAGAGACATGAGGCAAGAAAAAAGACAAAAAATTAAAGACGAAAAGCGAAAGACGAGAGAAGAAAGATAAAATAAGAAATAAGAAATAATGTAGAAGAAAAAAGAAATTAGAAAGACTAAAGATGTAAGACAAAATAATCAAGAGGCAAGACGAAAGACGAAAGAGGAAAGTGGCAAGAGGCACGAGGTAAAAGACAAGAAACCAGATGCAAGACAAAAGAGGCAAGAGGCAAGAAGCTAAGGCAAAAGGCATGTCGAAAAAGGCAAATAGCAAGATGCAAAAAGAAGCAAAAAGCAAAAGCAAGAGGCAAGAAGCAAGAAAAAAAAATTTAAGACGAAAGACTAAAGATGAAATACGTAAGAATCGAAAAATGAATGAACAAAGAAAGTCGAGTGATAAAATACTAAAGAAAGTCGAAAGTCGATAGACGCAAGAGGCAATAAACAAAAGGCAATAGGCAAGACTGAAAAGGCAAGAGGCATAAGACAGAGCAACAGGCAATAGGCAATAATCAAGAGGCAAGACGAAAGACGAAAGACGAAAGAGAAAAGAGGCAAGAAGCAAAAGGCATTAGCCATAAGGCAAGAGGCAAGAGAAAATTAATCAAATTGCAAGAGGTAAGAGGCAACAAGCAATAGGCAAGAGGCAAGAGGCTAAAGGCAAACGGCAAGAGGCAAAAGGCAACAGGTAAGAAATGAAAACAAGAGGCAAAAAGCAAGAAACGAGATGCAAGAGGCAAGACGAAAGACGAAAGAGGCAAGAGAGAAGAGGCAGTGGCCAGTAAGAAGAGGCAAGAGGCAAAAAGCAAGAGTCAAAGGCAACAGGCAAGAGCCAAGAGCTAACAGGGAAGAGGCAAGACGATAGACGAAAGAGGCAAGAGACAAGAGGCAAGAAAAAAGACAAAAAATTTAAGACGAAAAGCGA
>JAQIXS010006043.1:0-11428 GCA_034700785.1 Rossiulus vilnensis
GTCAATTGATAGTTCTTTTCTGCCTCACATGCTGCCAAATTCATCCATGCACGTGATGTTTTCATATCAGGAGCGCATTTCCAACAACATCTAATTTTAAACCAGTTTTAATCAGATTTTATGTTCTCTGTTAATCCGAGGTTGATTCATCTCCGTTAATCCGAGGTTGATTCATCTCCATTAATCCGGTTATTGGATAACCGAACGTCGGATAATCGAGCTCCCACTGTATAATAGGATAAATAAATTACACACAAAAACGCAAATTCATGCAGTAGGCTACATATGCACTTACAGTTAATGGGATGTTTGATCAACTGCTGTTTTTTGGGCCTTTCACTGTCATTGACTTCTTAGAGCCATGGTCTTGTTGCTTTTATTAATTAAATGTGTTATTGTTATGGTCTGAAATTAAGGCAGGATGTTATTCTAATAAAAGATTGAACTGAAATTGTTGACTCTGTGTAATGAACGAGTGCAGATGCTTTTATTTAATTTGCACAGATTTGGGAGGCAATTTGTAGGGCTTGACAGTTAAAGTTAAGCTTTCGATTTGTCGTTTAAATTTAAAAAAAATGTAAATCCTAACTTATTTTGTTCCTCAAAAACAAGATGCAGTACGTGTATGCCTGTTTGCACCAACAGTTAATCTTCTGTCTTCGCCTATTTAAATGTTCAAATGTCAGAATTTTAAGACTTAAGTTTGGTGACTTGACTTTTATTTAAACACTTCAAATAATAAAATGGCATGGTCAGAAATTTTAAATTTTACTTAATCTAATACATCTCTGGTTTTGCTTTTCCCTCAAGCGCCAGATGCAAACTTATGGTGGTTCGACATTTTTTTTGGGCATAATGTAAACAAACTTGTCTAATGGCTTTGCAGGAAGCTCTGCTACTAACTTTCTTAAACAAAGTCGTTCCCTTCGCTTGCAAGGCATAATATTTACTTTCAGTGTCACAAATGCCCGCGCATGATTGTTATTATCAAGGTTCATCTGTTATGCTAATCAATATTTCTAAATATGAATTTTGATGTTTGCAGCATGTAGCATGTAATCGTAGTGTTAACATGTACATGTATATCCCAACTGAATCTACATACATTAATATATGTAAAGTCAAGTTTTGTTCCTTCTTTTTTATGTGTAGGCATATTGTCAGCACAGGATGTTACATGAAGGCGATGACAAATTGGATGGGCAGGTTCAACGGTATGAAGCAAAAATAACAGAACTTCACAGTATTATAGCGGAATTATCAAAAAAACTTGATGGCCAGCGAATAAATGTTATAAGGTAGGAAAATGGATGATGTACTTATCAGATGTTCATAAAAATTACCAACTAAGGTTTTTGTTTAGTGCAGCAAGCAGCATTATTATGTGTTTTTAAAATTAAAATTGTGATATTAAGATCTAGAAGTTGAGTAGCATGGAGCATTAATAGTGTGCTTTTTGTACTTTATAAATGATTCATGTACATGTATGTAAAGAAAACAAAAAGACGTTTTCAACATTATATTTACTATATATTTAGGGTCTATGTTGTGTATTTTTCTTGCAAAGGATGCTATGAAGTATTCTTAAGAGCTTGTCTACTGCAAGGGATTAAATTTCCTGTTATCATCTCATAAATTATTGCGCATCATAGATATTTATTTTTAATGATTTATTTAATTTAATCAGCTGTTAAATTGTTATAGGGAAGAAGACGAAGAAAGTAATAATTCAGATGATTCTAATAGCCGGGCTTCCAGTAATAATAATAATCCTAATGAGTCGTGCTCTGGTATTGAAATATTGAAATGTTTTTTTTCTATAAGATCTATTCCGATTTGAAATGTTTAAACATACGTTATATTTTTCTTAGAAAACGATGAAACTAATGAAGAAGTATCTCGAGTATTTCTTGAAAGCGATTTGCATAGAAAGAAGCAGAATATTAGGGTCCCAAAATACAGCGATAAACTGTCTTCCCATGATAAAATATGTGATGGAAGTTCTGCAAAATACGAAGTAACCAACATTTTATTTGATAAGCTATGTAATTTGTCCGCATTACTGTTGAGCAAAAACAGGCATAGTGAGTAATTATTAATGCAAAGTTTCCAGTATTTGACTTTTGTAAAATGAGTAAAGTAACTTTTGGATTTTGACTCTTCTTGATTTGGCTGAACTGTTTAGCGGATTCTTTGATGGTAGCTTGACTTTTTAGTTTCCAGTGTAATGTTTACCATTTTTTATCATTTTTCAATCTCAGCATGGAACACAAGCCAGTGATTCATCAACAAAACATCTAGAAATCGGTCATCAACTTTCCCAACTCACAGAAGAAGTTTTTCTATTAAGGGCTGAAAATTTAGCTGCTCATAACCAAATTAGTCATCAAGAAGCAGAGTTGAATAAAACAAAAGCATCCCTTGGTGGCTTGAGAGAGGAAAGAGATCGACTGCGGCGAAAGGTAAATTTAATACTAAATTAAGCAGCTTTTCAATTACAGTCGGTTAGTTATATATGATGTTTAATAGTACGGTATTATGTAATGGTTTATTTCAATTAAGGTTAGGGAGCTTCATGGAAAGCTGCAGAACTTACAGTCACAAGAATCTCAAGGGAGTCAAACTGGATCTCCAACACGTAGCAGAGGTTCTAATGTAAACTCAGCTCCAGGAGATTGTTCTCCTACTCATCGTGAAGATGCCCCAATTGCCAAAATTGCAGAAAGAGTAAAGTTAAGGATGGTGGAGAGTGGAGATCGCCACATATCTGGATCTGAAATATCTTCTTTGGGAGTAAGAAATAACCTTCATTTTTAAGTTGAAGCTTTTGCTTAAGTTATGAAAAAAATCAGTTTTTAGAATGTGTTTATTATTGTGTGGCATTGACACAATACTGATTAATAAATCCCATCTTTTTCAATTTGTATTATTTTCAGTTCTCTAATGCCAAAGTTGTCGAACATTTAGTGCAGCACATGCAGGAAGAGTCCAACACTCAGGAGATTTGCCACGCTCTCTGTTCAGCAGGTTCACTAATCTCCGAGAGTCGAATTCGCGAGTTTGAAGTGGAAACTGAACGGCTTAACAGTAGAATAGAACATTTGAAATCTCAGAACGATCTACTTACGCTTACCCTAGAGGAAAGCAAGACTCAGTGCGATTGGTTAAGTGTTTTAATAGGAAAGTATGAGTCCAATAACACTGCTTTGCAGCTTGCTCTCAGTTATGATGACCAGGCGCTGGAAGCAACCGAACTTCTGCTGCGGTTGATGGAAAGCGAAACTGGCTTGGTTGTAGCCAAATGCCACGCAGCGGGGATGGCCAGTTTGACATGGCCAGGTGGAGAAGGGGATTCCAGGGACGAAGCTGCCATCATTTTAAAACGCTGTCAGGACAAAAGGAAGACAGTGGAAGCTTTTGCAAAGCGATTTCTTATTAGGCTGGACAGAAATTCTCGCTTCGCATGTGGAGTGTCGCATTGTGCAGATAGACCATGGGAAGACTTGTCATCACACAGCCACACTGCTAGGCAAGTAATTTTTAATGTGTAAAACACCATGTTAATGTGGGTAATCACTGCAAAACATGAACACCAGATCATTTTATATTATGTCACTACAAAATGTGCATGGCATAAAATTGGGAATATCCTGATAAATACTATTTAAAATTGATATTCTGATTGGTTTACAAAACAAATAACCCTCCTTATGCTTGAAAAGTGGCATTTGTGGCTTTTTATATTACCATATTTTTCGGACCATAAAGCACACCCCAAATTTACGAGATTGAAAAACGCTGTAATCTAATTTTTCTCCCGATTATTATGCAGCACTACTAGTTCTAATAGCAGTTATGAGGGCGATTTGACCAAAGCTGATGAACAAAAATTAAGAGAATATGCAGTACAAATGAAGAATGAGAGAGCATCGGTTAGAATGACCATTACAGAATTAGAAAGTGTACACATTGACCCAACATCCCGTGAACCCAGTACTTCGTCTGATGTTCAGAAGTTGGATTTGGAAAATGCCGTTTTAATACAAGAACTAATGGCTTTAAAGGTATTAAGGTTTTTAACGCCATTATACTATCTTACTCAAATTACTCACTGGCTTTAAACATTTTATGAAATGAAATGCTAAGTAAATCTATGCTGCCTAATTTTCAGGAAGAAAAAGCCGAATTGAAAGCCCAAGTGTATCTTCTCGAAAAAGAAAGAATGGCTTTGGAATTAAAGCTAAATGGTCGAGAAGCTCAAGAGCAAGCCTACATTGCACACATTGAACACTTAAAATGTGAAGTCAAGGAGCAAGAACAAGTAACAGAGAAGTACAAGGTATGCCATATGCTGTACAGCAGCAATTACAAAGATGCCATGTTTTTATCCACATTCTTAGTTCATGTAGTATTATAATCCCATATTCCCTTTTTAGATAGAATAAATTATCCTCCAAATGATAGCTATACATTTTCGACAGGCTGCTTGATTGTAAAAATCTCGTCGAAGTTACAATGTTTTTGAATATTATTTCGTTATTGTATCTTTGGCAGAGTGATGCTGAGAGAAATCCATGGGAATGGGACCAGGCACAATGTTTAGATCATTCAGCAGATTTATCCCAGAGTCTTGTTGAAGCATTTCACCGAGAGAAGAAGCTGAAATCCCGGATACAAGAACTGGTGGCTACCCTAGAAAAAGTGAACAGAAATTCAGATTTAAGGCACCAGCAATCTGCAGAATTTGTTAATGATCTCAAACGAGCAAATAGGCAAGACCTTCATTATTTCTTCTTGCTTTACGTTTCTCAAATTTGAATTTGTCTGATCAGCTTTAATGGAATTTTGATATTTAATTAGTGCCCTAATAATCGCCTTCGACAAGACGAAAAGGAAATACCAAAGTAAAATTAGGAAACTCGAACAGCAAATTTTGACGTTATCCGAGCAGCATGCAACCCAGGTTTGATAAGAATTATCTATGAAATATTTTACGAAGACTTGAATAAATATACATTTCATTAATTTAAAACAGGCTAGAGCTCAGCAGCAACGGATCACTATTCTGGAGGATAAAATTGCTAACCATGCTAGTCCACATGCAGCTAATGAAACTTCACTGTAAATATAACCTCTGAAAACAATCCTCCTTATTGCTGTAAGTTTATGTTGCCAACTCGTATTAGTTATTTTTGTATTATGGAATTTTATTCAACTTAAAACAAATGCTTTCATTTGTTTGCTTTTGATGTGCCATCCTGTTATTCATTTTTACATTTTTAATTTATGAGATTAGATGTGGTCCATTATTTGGACTCAACATCTCCATTGTTATATATTATACTGCCAAATCAATGTGCCAATTCCATTTTTTAAGCTTGCAATTTAATAAAAAGATGTGTGAAAGTAAAAGGAGGCTAATGCATTGTTCTGATTTACGCATCATAGAATGCTATACGTTTAGATTCTTCATGCAATCATTGAACACGTTCATGAAGTTGAGTATTTTGTAAATTTTGTATCAGCATTTACCTAAAAATATGAAAAATGGCATTTGTAATGAGCTGGAAATGAATGTTGTCACAAAACATGATTTTTGTTATATCAATAATTAAACAGGTCACAAATCTGATACGAGCAATTGTGAAATTAATAAAATGTGAAATCAGAATTTAGATATCTACTCCTGCTCTCATATACATTGTAGATATGCTGTATATATATAATATCCATCTTATGTGAAATATTTTTGCCAGTACTTATTCCTTATATTGCATAAATGTTCCTGTAAGTTTTTTAAAGATTTTTTTGATTGATTTTTTATTTGGATTTATAATAGTAATTACAAATATTATTTTGAATATTTGGAAAAATGCAGAAGATCGTTTTTATCAGAAGCGTATTTTTTAATTTCATCACATTCTTGCTATACTTTTTGAATTTTCAAAAATTTAAATATGTTGCATCATATGCGACGAAATAACGCTACATTTTTTTAACAGTTGTTGGTCCAACTTGGTTGTCCAACTTGAGCAGATAATACGTCACTTATTAAAACTCTTGAAATTTCCGGATGACCATTTTTCCAAATGATTTCTTAATTAAGTCCTAGATGGCGTTACTCATCGGCTGGACTTGGAACTGGGAGCATGCTGGGAGGAAGGATGGAGCTGCTCAGCTACAAGACATGTTTTCTTTGCTAATTTATGATATGAATTAGCGTTTTCTAAGAAGTTGTATTCGAACGAATGAGTTACAAGTTTTTAGGCAATCAAATTTTGTTAGTTAACTAGGGGCTTTATACAAGTCGTGGCTATGGCGCAACTTACAGCTGATTGGAACCCATTAGGCAGGGATATATTTTACAGGTAAATTGACAATGAAAGCGTTATGCTGGTTATGAGCTGGGGATATACAACGTGTCCGAATTAAATTACTAATTGGGACGGGTAAGGATAACCTAGATTGTGCATAAATGAGAGCAAATGTGCCGCTAGTGAATGGGATAAACAAACAAGGGATGTTCTAATTTAGGTTCAGCTTGAGTACGGTACGTTGCATCTTCTAGACTTAGCATAACCTGGTACTGGTTATGTAATGTTACGATCAGAAAGAATGAAAGATATCTGGCAGTTTTTGTCGCCTGTGATGGCCAGTAACTGTCAAGGAGCTGTCACAATTAACAGCAGGTTAAACAGGCCTCACCGTGTCTGGAGACAAACAGCTGCTAGTGCGCTATTCTTTCTCCTCGTGTCCTATCTATTAGTTAATTAAATAAATGTGATGTAGCCCTAATAGTCCGTCTAATTGCTTAATGTCCAGTAAATCACACGCTGGGTTGTCATCAAATTGCCCCGCCCCTTGTAGTTTCCTTCAGCAAAGCTTAATTCTGCAACTTGTTTGATTCAAATAGATACATGTAGTTTGGTTCTCCTTTTTTGGTAAATAAGTTAAATCCCTATACAAGTAGCCTATAGGCCTATAAATCACAAACGATAAAATAGATAGAATCCTAATTAGCTTTTTTAAATAAACCTTTTCTGTAAAAGTAGTGTTTCTTAATTATTCAGGAAGTTCGAGCTTTATTCAATGGCATGGAGTGATTTAATTGATTTTGATGATTACATAATAACACCTGCTGCTTTTGGAGGCCCTGTTGGTATGTTAAAGTTATTGATTAAATATTTACATCGTTTTATTTATTACCTGCAATTTGCTTTTTTCCGAATGATTGGACAAATGTTGCAATACTGATCCAAATTGGAACTGTCTAGCTGTTATCCCAGATGACAAAAAAATATTGAAACTGCCAAATCCTTCCATGAGACCTGGTAAACCTGTAATTTTCATCTTCTCGGCATCTGGAAAACTATTATCAAACATAAAGGTAAATAGTCATTGATGATATTATAGGCATGACATATATTAATACAACTGAAGAAAATGTTCAGACCTATGGAATTCTTTATTGCTCAATGCTTACCATGCATGTTAGGATCTCCATAAAGCAACTAAAAGCCTAAAGGTGTGACTTAAAATTAACATTACCTGTGATATTTTTTTTATCTTTCTATATACAAATTATGATGCAGTAAAATAACTGTCTAACGTTTAAATTTCTTCGATAGTTTTTCTGAATTTGGAATATTTCTCTGATATTTTAGTGGTCAGGTGGAAAAATCCTGAAATTGGGATGGTCAAATACTGAAGATTTACTTGTTGTTCAAGATGATGGAGTGGTGCTAATGTACGATATCTTTGGACAGTTTAAGAAAACAATCGGCATGGGTCAGGTATATTATTCAAAGCTTTCTTATCACAATTGCTTAAGTTGTTTTTGTATCTTCCCATTATTAAGTACCGTGGATTTCATATTTTAGGAAGCACGTGAAACCAAAGTTCTAGACTGCAAAATCTTTGACAGTCACAGTGGAACTGGAGTCGCCGTTTTAACTACTGCTTACAGGATCTTTCTGCTTGACAATGTTAATAATCCCCGTATTCGAATGCTAAAGGATCTTCCAGGTCAGCTTGTTAGTAATATGGTCTCCAAACAATTCTTTTTAATTTTTGTCTTATAGTGTATAGAATATCAAGGAATCTGAAATGTATGTCGTGTATTAGGTTTAAATTCATTGCCAAATTGCTGGACAGTTTTATCGGAGGACCGAACCACCGAAGTGTTACTTATACAAGAAAACGAATTGTTTGTCATTACCTCGTCTCATGAAATTATAAAGAAGGTTTGCATTATTCTCTTGAACGTCATTTTATAACATGAAATCAGTTCCTAGTTACTTTAATGGCTGTTTCATTTTTCTTAAAGCTCCCAAACTTTACTATTCCTCCAAAAAACATCATTGAAATGTCTCTGTCCTGTAATAATAAGCATTTGGCTTTGCTTACGGATAACAACATTTTGTGGATTGGTTCTGCAGATGTAGAAGTGAGTTTACTCTACCTTGCTTCATTGATAATTTCTTACTGCTTCCATTGTTTTAGATATAATATTAGTTCTTCTATTGATCAGAAGCGCTACTGTGAATATAACACAAAATTACCAGCAAGACCAAAGCAGGTTGTTTGGTAAGCATATTACTTTGTGTTAATTGTGTTTATAAATGGTTTTCTATGATTAATTGTGTTACTTTAATACTTCTTGTTTTCAAAATAGGTGTGGCAGCAATGCTGTTGTGATCAACTGGGATAATCTTTTAATGGTTGTTGGATTGAATGGCACCAGTATTAAATATCCTTTTGTCCCTATATTTAACCTTTTTATTAAATTATACATTTTTAGAATTAGCATGCTTTTGAGGCTGTTTTTGGATGTGTATGTTTGTGAAACAGTCTGCAATCAAAATGTTTTTCAGAGACCACTGCAAAAAGTATTTGAATGCTCAAGCTATTTTTTTTTGTAATGTATGGAACTGGGCACTGTGTATTTTTATCATTCATTTTTATGCTAAGAGAAATTATAATGTACAAAAAGAAACTGTAAAACGTACCCTAATAACAGTTTCTCTTAACTCTGTCAATTATTATCTGGATTCCTCTGTCTGTGTTTGTCCGGAGATTGATGGAGTACGATTGATTGGAAATCATTCCCAAGAATTTCTTCAAAAAGTTCCTTGTAAGTGAAAGAATTTGCATAATTGTATAGACAGTAATTACCAGGGGATATAGTTCCTTTGTGAGAAATAATTTTTAATTATCGTTTGCTAGAACAAAACGTAAATTAATGTGATATTTAATGCGAACCATGTTTGTGTGTAGAAGTATTTGACCTTCTTTATTGGAGTGGACTTTAATGTAATTTTAATTATTTCAGCCGTTGTTGCAAGTATTTTCATGATTGGTTCTATGGCTCCTGGAGCCATTCTTTTAGAAGCTTCAAAAGAATTTCAGGTATTCCATTCTTTTGAATTTGATGCTGTTTCAGATGTATTTTCCCCAAGAATAAACAAGGGGATATTTTAAATTCTCAATTGTTATTCATTTCCAATTTAGAAAAAAAGCCATCGTGCAGATGATTATTTAAGAACAATAAAAGATCAGCTAGAAGATGCCATTACACAATGCATTCAAGCTGCTGGTCATGAATATTTTCCTTCAACGCAGAAAATGTTATTGAGGGTTTGTTTTCTTTATACTTTGATAATATGTCTGGGGAAATTTACATAATGCATTCTGATGATGAAATAATATCTTAGGCAGCTTCTTTTGGGAAATGCTTTATGCCTGACTTAGATCCTGAGGAGTTTGTGAAAATGTGCAAAAACATCCGGGTTTTAAATGCTGTTCGAGACCATGCTTTGGGGATCCCGTTGACATATGTTCAGTATCCTTACCATATAATCATTGGATTGATTCAGCTTCAAATGTCCTACTTTCTTTAATAATTGAAATTAAGATTAGAGCATTTGACTTTGGATGTGCTAGTTGACCGTGTAGTGCTGAGGCGACATTACTACCTTGGCATTAAAATCTGTCAGTATCTTCGTATCCCTGATGCCCAAGGTGCGAGTAAAATATTGTCTCATTGGGCCAAGTTTAAGGTAAGTTATTATTTAATTTCGAAATTCTGCCTCCCTTATGTTTTTATGTTTTTGCTATTTGAAGATAATCATGGGTTTCAAGCATGTAATGTAAATCTTTGCAAGGTTAAGAATCTTCAAAGATTAAGATTGGTTGTAGAGCAAAAGATTTAGAAAACTACAGTTGAATTTGTGAATTTGATTTATTACAAATAGTCTTATTCATTTAAATATGAGATTATTTTGCCAGTATACTTGGAATAACCTTTTAAATTTATTCATTATGATTAAATTAATTTTATTACTTGTTAAGGTAATGCAGCCTCACCTAGATGAAGATCAAGTAGCGAGAGCAATAGCAGAAAAAGTTGGATCCACTGCTGGCGTATCTTATTCTGATATTGCATTGGATGCTTCGAATGGTGGCAAAAAACAGCTTGCTACTAAAGTATGATCATTCACCGTATTTATGGCAATTTAGTATATGATTTATCAATATGACCATGATATATTCAAGCGATGTTATAATGTTCGATATTAGTTGCTGGATTATGAGCCACGGGCGTCAGAGCAAGTTCCGTTGTTGTTAACTTTAAAGGAATACCAGCCCGCTGTTAGCAAAGCCATTGAAAGCGGTGACACCGATTTAAGTAATTATTTGAAGTTTTATTACATTTACTGCAATAGTTCATTTATAAACAGTGCTATTAAGATTAATGTGTTAAAGTATTGCTTTGGCGTAAAGCATGGTTTCACAAAGTTATTACCAAAAACAAAATATGAAAACAATTCGGGAATTTCCCATGCCTAAGTGTTTGTCAAGCCAAGTAATGATAACTCATTGCACGTTTTCTATTTTTATATTTTATACTTTTCTTACTCATGCATCAAAATTGTTGTAATAGAAAGTTCTAAAATTTTGTGTAAATGTATTACAAACGAAAAATTCATAATAATTGAGTTTTCGAAGTCCTGTTTTACTATTATGAATGAGAAATGCATGAGCTAAGCGCTTACTGAGGTATCTGCCTTGTACACGTTAAATTCATCTGCAAAGGATTACAATGCATACTCTATGAATGTCTTTATTTTCCACAGCAATATGATGCTTTAAATTAATCTCATTTCAGTATTTTCTGTAATTCTTCAACTGCATGGAGTACTTTCTCGCACTGAATTTCTCAAGACTATAGGAAAGTTTCCTGTGGCAAACACACTTTATCACAAGGTAAGACGATTCTTTTCAATTCATAGTTTTCATGTCGAGGGAATGGTATAAAGTAGTACAGTAAAGCCTCCTCTAACGGACACCTCGAAATAGCGGCCACCTCTAAATAACGGACATTTTCCCAAGTCCCAGTCCATTAACATAGGCTACTTAATGTAATCCC
>JAQIXS010006044.1:0-11423 GCA_034700785.1 Rossiulus vilnensis
CTGTCATGCTCAGCCATGCAAGGACGGGAAGGAAGGTGATCATCACCTCCCCCCCCCCAACAAAAAGTGACGTAATTTACGAACGCTCCCTATATATGTTTCTAAAGACGTTTGGTATTGAAACAGGCCAAAATAAATGATTTGAAATCTTTATTTTCAAACATTTTTGCCAAGCTGTTGACAACATCGTTCCATTATTGAAATCGATAAAGCTAGATAATAAACATCTGAAGAAGAAAAATATTACGGAGCTAGTGTAGTGACTCACACGCTTAATTTCGGATATCATAACTGAAAATCATAATTGAGGACATAACGTTTTACAGATAACAATAAAATGTGTTTGCAAACATATATAATATACATTGAACGAGGAAAATGAAGAATTTACTCTTCTTTTTCATGTTTTAATTAGATTTTGCCAGAAAAAAGAAAATCATAATCGATATATTGGATGTCATATGCACATGCCTATGACCGTATCACGACCATGTACGTTTTTATGACTATTTGATCTGCAAGATACAATGTACAATATAACAATTCACCGTAATTATAGTACTAGTTTCTAATAAAGTTGATTATTTTTCAATGCCTCTGCATTTGGAAGCGTTTAATCAAAATCCTTTTAATATGAATAAAACACATCAATTATGTGATCTGCATTTTCAATTTCGGTTTACTCCAGTTAATTCAGTAAAAAGGATTCGGAATCAAAGACACCGAAAGATATCAGAAGTAATTAGCGATTGACAAGAATGGTATATGTGCGACTGATAATTAAGCCAGTCTTTTAAGTATGTGGATTACGCCGATGGATAGTAATTTGCCCATAATCAGTGTGTACATCGATTTTCTCAATATTGCATAAACGAGATTGGCTATTTTGCAAGAACAGATGCATGTACCTCCATCTGCTATAAACGCCTGCCCTATATTTACAACAAAAAATAACTGCCCGGTATTCTGTCACTAGCAAATTATGCCTCATTTTTTACGGTAAAAACGTTTTCAGTCCAGTTATTCCTTTGAATGTCGCCTACGGCGAAAGTAATTCCTTACTCTTGCTAAACTACCCCTGTCCAGTGACCCAGTCAGAATTACAAACGTCTTTCATTCCGTATTTTTTGCATCATAAAACCTGCTTTAGGCTAGTCAAGTGAGAATTTGGGGCACAAAAGCAACGAATCCCATTTTCATGGGTCTCTTAAGGATTCCATAGCTATTTAAAATCGCTTACATAAAAACATCATGAATCCGGCCTCAGAATGCGCACCCGCTCTCGCAACCAACGTGACACCCTACATGGCCCGAAATAAATGCATACAGTATATGAAGGGTGCCAAACCATAATGTCGTAAGTGTCCGACACCGAAAACACGTTTTCTCGGCACATAACATTGTAGGAGCCATTGCCTATACTCGCTAAAGCAAACAGGGCCGTGCGCAAGAGGGGTTTTGGGAGTGGAACCCTATCCTTCTTGAAAAAAATTCGAAAATTACCATAACAACCGCAAAACATTATTGAAATTTCGACCATACCCACCAATGTGCGAATAACACCCTATTGCCCCCATTTTCAAATCATGCGTACATGCATGTAATTTTTTTCCGTCTCCTGAAAAGTTGATATTTCGGAACTCGATACATGATGGTTTGGCATCCCCATTTTGGTGAGACCAGAAATTAGCTACATATGGACCTATAGGGCCAAATATGCCCATTTATATTAATGCACATAAGTGACCATTTATTGTTAGTATAAGTCCATAAAATCTTCCTCCATATACATATATATGGTTTTTCATGCTTACATAGCACCATATTCATGTACATAATGTCAAGACATTTACAGATAATGGTCATACACATTTTATGGATATTGGCATTATGTACATTTGATCAAAGGAATTGATCAGTAATAAGAGTTTTTCAGTTAAAAAATCTAATGTAATAATAATAAACATACATTTTAGATCACATTAGCATTGCAATGTCGTAATTAGAGGATATATATATGAATGAAATTATAAGTGATGTGATAAGTTAAAAACATCAAAGCATGTTAGGTTGGCAGCATGTATAACAAATATCTGATAAAGGCTGCGATAATGAAACGCATGAAACATAAAACTGAGGGGAATTTAGCATGTAATATTTAGTAGAATGTCTCTTCCAAAATGTGGCTTTCTCGAAATTGTTGTGTCTCGCTTTGTTGTCTTAGCTAGTAAATGTTCCTCATAGCCTGCGTCAAAGCATGTTTATGATGCCACTTGCAGCTACTTGTTTAATTTCTAAGACAAGACACTCTCTTCAGAGTAAATCATTCATGCATTTCAAATTGTATCAGCAACACACAAAGATGCGTACACTAAACCTAATAAGTGTAGCTTGTGTCAAATTAATAACACCGGATTACTCTCCGCTTGCAGAATTAAATCCAGGTAAATCTAGGATAAAAGTCAAAATACGGAAAATATACCGAGATCGATAATGAAGTCAAGCAACTTTACTTTGCTTATTAAAAATTGCTTTGATAGGATTTCATTTCCTCATTCACGTTATTTGACAATTAATAGAGAATTTGATGAAACTCAAGGTTGTTCGGATTCCGAACAATGTAATTAGAGTACATCTGATTTCAAAAACCAAACGGCTAAGGCACAGAAGACACAGATCACTTTGATTAATTCTTATAACACTTGAGAGAGTTCAAATTGAAAATCTTATAAACATTCCAAAATAAACAATTAAAAGTTAGCAACGTGATACGAGCTCAACAACGTTTCAATAACCTTCATATTCATTTCACCCGATGGCATACAAGGCTACAAAGTCTACCCTTAATTGGAAAAAAAGGTTGAAAAAACTGCACGATGAAGGCGGAAACTACTTTTTTCAATAAATTATTGTTACGGTTTCAAAGAGTCATGTAGAAGAAAATTAATGAAACAATCAACAGCCAGATATGGTGAGACTTAAACAATTCAATCAGTTATAATATATGCTAGTTTTCAAAAATAAGCTATTCTAACATTCTGACATTTGGAGGTCTTGTTTATCAAAAATCTGCAAAAACACCATACGGATTACCTTTGAACACTATCAATCAATAAAATTTTACCAAAGACAAACGTTTGCATGCGAAGGCAAACTAGGTTTTCTTCGAAATCCATAATAAATGTGAATACTATTTACTAAATATATGGGTGGAAAAGTTACTAAACCGTAATTGGATAATTATGCGGTATGTAAAGTTTTTAAACATTCCTTTCATAGAATCAAACACTTTATGCATTCATTGCACAGCACATTGTCTCGAATAAGTAGGCCTAATGATCGTTGATGACATACAGTGTACATGTAATAACCCCGTTTTGTATTAACAACTGCTAATTGAGACACAAAACTATAGCAGAATTTAAAATTTTCTGCAATAGCATATGCTTGTACACGTATCTCTTAGACATGAGACGGTATGACATGACATAAGTTAACAAATTATACATCATATTTTAAACTTAAAAACAAATGCATAAATTATTCAACCATTCATTCATTATACGCTCACATAAGAAAATCTTAGTGATGAATGAACGATTATGAAATCAATGCTTATTTACATGTATGTCATCCTTAATATGATCCAACGCAACACGCATAAATGAATAATAATTTAGTTGTAAACAGGTCATTAAATTGAATAAAATGCAACTTCATAAAGCCATATCGCAATTTAATGTAAACAATTAAATGCAGTGTATTGTTATTTTTATGCGACGTACAGTACTGTACGACAAACCAAACCAGCACTACAATCAAACAAATATACGTTAGTATAATGCTCACTTGAGCAAATATGATATATTCAATACAAATAAAATGCAAAGTTTAACAGGGAATATGCCACATGTATATATGGCCCATATTTACTGTACGTTTTACACCTGGGCTATATCATTAAATTTAATTTAAATAAACCGACGCCAGTAAAAACATTGCAAGAATTTTCTTCAATTGCTTCTCAATGCAGTAATGCTGAACTTTTGTTGTTGTTATGAAATGAGTTCACAAATAATACATTAATGTCCACAATTTTCAGGATGCTATATGAGAAGATGTCCCACATTGAATCCAAACTAAATGTTTTTGGTAATACATTTTTAAAAGTGATGCTTAACTATGTATTTTGATAACCCTAATCAGTAGCTAAAGCAATTATTAACTAGAAGAAGCACCCTTTTAAATAGGTTACAGCAATGTTTAATGAATGTGCCTGAAATTGGAATCTTTAGCAAAATATAAACATCATGATAAATTATAGCGTTTTCCGGATGTTTTACTTCCTATAAGGAAGTAAAACATCCGGAAAAATACGAATTTATTAGGGAAAAAATTGGTGTGTTTTTATTTAAAATTCTCACTTCACCTGATCGAGAAAATTCAATTAAGGACGTTAATTGTTCGTAATGCAGCCAATATCTTTCCCAAAAAACCTAATTTTAATGCTAAGTGGTATTAACCTATTTTTTGTTACCAAGATCATCTCACTCATATCGCGTGTCTCAGTACAATACTTTGAGTAATTACAATCATGAAGCTACCCATTTTCAGTGTTAACTTCCTAATAGGTTCCATCATTAGGGTTAACATGCTCCAAACTATCAATTAGATATCAGAGCTAGTCTGGCAGTTTACATTTAAAAGCGCAGGAGAAAATGAGAAATCATCACATCATCATCACATCATCTAGTGAACAAGTGGTCTAATCCGCAAACCCACTGAGGTTTTAGAAGGTATCTACGTTTGAGGGCTTATCGCTGCAAAGCAATGGCACGTTCGGTAAGTTTACGCTGTCAATATGGACAAATTTCAAACGTAAATATAGCATTTATAGTTCCTTTAAGGTGAATTAAATACATGTTGTAAGATCATATAGCCTGCAACAAATCGATTCTTCTGATCATTAAGTTGAGACATGCCGAATTATCAATTATGCGAAAAACGTGATAATTCCACCCACCAATTGAGCTAAAACATAAGTAATTCTGAATTTATAAGAGTCACATGCCTGCAATGCAAGATATCACCCCACTGTCTGTGCAACATCATGCTAGCAATGTGGTGTTTTGGGACATGATACCAATATATAGGAATTTTTGGGTTTCTACAGTCTATAAATATAGCGACATCATTTAGCCTACATATTACACCCATATAATTCAATTTCATTACGAATGCTAATAAACACTCAGTTTCGCTTCAAGTAGAAATAAAACTGAGTGATTATTAGCATTACATGACAACCTACAAAACATTATATCACTTGGTAATACTTGCAGCTTAACATCAATACTGAGTGAAACCAGCATTGAGAGACTATGACATTTTATTTTTGTTTCATAAGATTTTTAAATCATGAACTTGAAAATGTAATTGACATTTTTGAGGATGACGACATGTCTCTACAGAAGGATCATAGCAGCCCATTTATCAAACGTTTTAAATATTCTTTCGTTTTCCTGATACTGACGATAGATTCGCCTTTAAATATAAGTATTTCGGACAACATAAAGCAGGAAAACTTGCATTAAACTGCACTTTGTTTTGATTTATTTTCGTTTTTTTATTATTTATTATCATATGGGAAAAAACGCAATACGATCCAGCAAGTGCAATTTATGTAAACTTTGATTCCTGAATCATTGGGGAAATGAAATATTAATAAAAGTACATAAAAACGAGGGATAAATACAGCATAGAGCCGTACAATCCGACGTTGCCCGGGTTATTTTGTGCATTGATTGTTTCATCAACCCAACAAAAATGCCAACATGCAAAACAAATTGCACATTTTTGCTTCAAATACTTATAAAAATCCGTGTAAATTGGTTGTCCACTGGGTTATAATTAAATTTTGTGTTTAAATTAAAAACGTAATTTAAAAATACACCATTTAATTATAAAAAATTAAATAAACTTGAAAAAACGTTATAATGTGCACCGAAAACCTCCGAAGATGGGCATCAAAAGCTCGCATATCGACTATTTTCTTATATTTGCATTTTGTATATTATTGCGCAGCTTATGTTTTCATTAAAGCGTATAATACAAACATATTCAAGTTTACAAAATCTTGCTTATGATATATCACTTATATTTTTAATTAAGCCAGAATAGGATATCCAGTTTTGCAATATTCGCAAACATCTGTGAATGCATTTTCTCCCATGAACAGGTCATGATGTCTATTTCTGGTTTCTACATATATAAATATTTGTTTTTCTAAATTTGTTTTAAAACGGCTGCCATAAAATTGTTTAAATCATCATACCCTTATCCAAAAAAAAAACAGCCTAGCGTGTATTCTAAATAATAAAGAACTTTCCAATTTACAAAAGCCTAAGAAAATGCAGTTTGTAAACAAGTAAGCATGTAATGCAACCACTTATCATTGTTTTGATAACGAATTGCAATTAATTATTGCTAAAATTTTTGCACGTTCTCACGGTTATTGAGCAACACTCAATAACAGTGAAAGTCGATTGTTTTTATTATGATGTTTCACTACAACACATTTGAACAAAATCAATAATGAGCTTTGGACACATTTCCTTAAAACATACCGCAATATTTGACAAACTTACGATCTGCATAGAATAATCCTTCCGCACCATTTCTGATTATGCAAGAACAATTTTCCCACCCCTAAAAATTTATGCATCAATATTAACGGTCATAATCAAACTAATAAAATAATGGAGATGAAAGATACCTCTAAATGAAAACTAATTGATAACATTTAATTTTTTTCCTTTACAGGTTTTGGCAACGTATATATTTTGGTCTATTGTAGTTCTCACTGATGGAAAAAATGATGGCACAGTGAGCCACAGGAGAAATGGAGGAGGTTTTGGTGATCCGAGTTATGTCGGAGTTGGCTTTGGAGGAAGAAGCTATGGAGGTGCAAGCTTTAACGAAGGCTATCGAGGCGATGGAGGATATGGCGATGGCTATGGTGGCCAAAACAGATACGTTGGTGACTTTGGAGGACTTGGGCATATAGCCAGCAATGGAGGCAGAGAACAAGATGGCTATGAAGTAGGAGGATATGGTGGCGGCAAGGGAACAGGGGGATATTTTGGTGGCTATGGAGCAGGGGGATATGGTGGTAGCTATGGAGTAGGTGGATATGGTGGTGGCAAGGGAACACGGGGATATAGTGATGGCTTTGGATCAGGGGGGTTTAGTGGTAGCTATGGAGTGGATGGATATAGTGGTATCTATGGAGCAGGGGGATATGGCGGTAGCAATAGAGTAGGTGGATATGGTGGTGGGAAAGGAATACGGGGATATAGTGATGGCTTTGGATCAGGGGGGTTTAGTGGTAGCTATTAAGTGGGTGGATATGACGGTGGAAAGAGAACAGGGGGATAAAGTTGTATCTATGGAGCAGGGGGATATGGTGGTGGGAAGGAACGCTTTAGTGTTAGCGGACATGGAGGTGGTGGATATGGTGGAAACGGCCAATTAGGTGATGCGTATTATGGTAATATAGGAAGCTATGGCGTTGATGGTTATAGTGTCTGGAGGCGCTGCCTATGGTGTTGGAAACAGGGGTTTTGATGTTATGGGGCAAAAAAGCTACAGTGATAGACATATTAGCAATGGCCAAAGAGGCTATGGCTATGTTGCTGACCAAAGAGGAGGCTATAGCATAGGGGGTTACGGAGGCGAAGGAGGCTTTAGAAGAGAATATGGAGGAGGCAGAGGCAGCTATGCAGGCTATATAAGCGAAAATGGAGGTATGCTAAGCGGAGGATTTGGATGTAGAGGACAAGATTGCTATAGAAGTGTTGGTTTTGGAGGCCATGGCGACCGTGGACAAGTAAGCTACTGAGACGAAATAACAAAACATCAGAAATGATACCCTGCTACAGCAAGTATTTGTGAGTGATTGTTTATGTAAAATATCAGTATCATCTAAATTACATTTGTGGGAAAAACTTTTCATTTAATAAAATACATGCATTGAATGATGAAAAGTTCTAATTCGTGAATTCCGATTTTGCTGACTTAATCTAATAAATAATACAACTCAATCTTAATTGCAATTGACCTGATAATGTATCTGACTCCATATAATGTATCTGCTCATCGGATGCTTAATAATTTTTCCTTTCGAAGCCAATGATTTACACATTATCTTCAAGATGTGTTAATTTTTTTTTTAAATTCGACATTACCTATACACTGTATGTCTAGATACCCAGAATCTACAAGCTATCTACGGAGACATAAATAGAAATACATTTCGCCAATTGGGACACACCTAGGCCCTTCGGAGTGAAAACTGACTGGGACATCAATGCAACAATCCTAATGTGAAACATCCGTTTGTAGTGGGCAATACATGACTATTACTTATTTGGATGGAAAATGCCAAAAAATATTTGAACACTAAAAACTGCAGATATCCATTGGAAGAAAGTGGAAGGGGGTGCGCTAAGTGGGAGGGGGTTGGAGGGAGATTCCCACTCCTGGAAAATACACGAAAATGATGGAATTTCGATCAAACCTCCCAATGTGCAAATGGCCTCCTGCCGCAAGAGACGAGCGTGTTTTCAACGTTTATTTGTGGTGCAATACGTGTAGCACATACATGTAGGACTTTGTGAAAATAAATCGACAAAAGCAATTTTTTTACTATGTTCTCCTTTCTATTTTCATAATTAAACGTCACTGATATACAACGCCTGAGCTTGTTGTCGCGTAAACGAAATCAAATGAGTGCTTTCTACATTGAACATTTATATTTTTCACGAAACTATTTAGTATTTTCACGGCACCCTTCAAATATGTTTATTAATTAAAGATGGGTATGCAAATAAAAGCAATCAACAAGTGAAAGTGGGAAAAATAAAGGTAGTCACCAATTAATTTATTGTTGCCGTCGAAATAGTCAGATTATTTTGGCCCTAACCTTGAATGGTTAAAGTTGTTCGACCTTCAAGGCGTTCATGTGAGCAAACATAAAATACTGGTCAGTCCATGCTATTTAAATAAGAATGTTAAATATTGTAAAATTACTACTATTTAAATAAGTTAAGTAACCGACTTTACAAAACCTGTTGAACTAAACATTTGCACAATCTCTGCATATCTGTCGGTTGTTATGAAAATATTTCAAAATCTCGGCGCAAAATATGTGTAAGACATATTCTTGCTGACAGTAGAGTAATAACATGAATTTTGATTAATAAAACAACGCCTTATAAAATTCAAAATATAATACACAGTTGATTAAAGCCGACATTGAAGAATGTCCAACTTGAAAAAGAATTACGCATTTTTGCTTCAAATACTCATTATAGTTGCCAATTTTTTTCCCGTGTAGAATCGATTATCTACTAGAGCTTAAGTTGTCCACTAGGGCTATAGTTATTATTTTATAATTATAAAATGTCTCGATTGTTTATAAAAATAACTTAAAGATGGCAATCAGAGGTTGCATAAGAAACGTTGTGATTGCCATCTTTGAAGGTTTCCGTGAACGAAAAAAAAATCTGTTTTCAGAAGTCGCATTCCTTAAAAATTCCTTCCCATATTCCTTTCCAAATATTTATAAATTTAAAAACACCCTAAATAAATCAAAATATTTGTAAAGGAAAACCGTTATGCGACTTACGATTTATGTATATACATGTATATATTAATAAATTAACTGGGTGGTTTCAAATCATAAAATCAACTCATATCCTTGAACAACCAATTCTACACAGGGAAAAAATAAATTTTGCAATTATACCAAGTATTTCATGGCAAAATGTGTAATCCTTTCGGGTCCGAAATAAACATGGTTGGCAAAATAAAATACCAATAATTTAATGATGTTGCGTAAGTAAAATTCTACAGGTGAAATGTGAGAAAACCCTGATGCAATCTATCGTTTCTTTTAGAGTGCATTAGCGTATAATGACAATATCGCTAGATTTACGAGCGTACATGCAAAATAGTATACCATATCGTATGTCAACATCACCAAACAACTGATCAATACAAACTCACCTACTTGAAATGCGTGTCGGGTTAGCATGCAGATTCATCAGGATCATATTTTGCCAGTTGCCAACGCGATGATAGACGCGAGATCAGACAGTAAATATGCCAGATAAGGAAATGGTTTTCAGTTTAATTTCCGCCCGTTGAAGTCATCACTCTCAGATCTCAGTCATGAACAAGGACGACAGTGGTACTTAAAGGCAATTTAAGAGATAGCATTTGTTAGGTTGGTCAAATTAACGACTATGGGCTAACTGAATCACTTCATTACCATAGAAGTAATGAGTCGTAAAAATCTTCGAGTTTTAGATTAACGTTAATATTATTTTAATTCAGAACTAGTCCAAAAAAATTCGAAGCAGGGAAGAGACTGATCGATAGTAATTTGCTATGATAACAAATGTGTGTAAAGAAACATGGTCTTCCTTCAATGCTTAGAGAAGACTTGCCAGTTGTAACAACATGCTTGCAGGATGAAAAAGTTAAATATGGGGTTATAAAATGAGATAACATATATGAGCCACATACATGTATGGCCATATGCTTAAATATTAACCTAACCAAACATGACAACTTAATATAGTTACATTTGGCCGTATACGTGACCATGTATAGAAGCAATTATATAGTAAAATTATTTTATTCACTATGTAAATTTTAAGTTAAAAACATGTCATCATTAAATGAGGAAGTGAACTCTGCTTGCATGATATTTTCCCTTAACATTGCCTGGGGCTATTTTGTTTTTGTTAATGTAAACCAGGGTAATTTTGAATCTAACGTATTGTGATGTTCTTAACTTTCCTTCCCAAATACCTTCAAATTAAGACGTTATAGTAAAAAATGTGATCTAATCTAATTGCAGGCCTATTATCATTTTCAATTTCTCTATTATAGACAATCTCATTGCTACTTACTTCCCAGAAGAAAAATATAATACTGTAATGCCAATATAAATAAAATGTTAACTATAATATAATATAATTTTAATAAAGTTAACAGTTAAATAAGTCTGGTAATTATGGTCATCATTTAAGAACATATCGCTATATATGGACATATTTGAGATCTTGTAGTCATGTATGGATTTGTATATGGATAGACATGTATGGATGTTATGAACTTGAATAAATAGTATAAGAGCATGTATAATCATAAAGGTCCATTTGTGACCAATTTCTGATCTAGATAAATTTGTAATTCATATACAGTGGCTGACAAAAGTTTTAGAACGATCCAATTATTCCTTATAACTTTAGTAAATGAAATGCTATAACCTCAGAACAAATGAGTGAAACATTCCTAATTATATATGCAATCTTGCTTTACAATTTGGAGTTTGGTCAAGTGAAGAAATATGC
>JAQIXS010006045.1:0-11422 GCA_034700785.1 Rossiulus vilnensis
CACCACATATCGAGTAAGGAATTAACAGAAATACACACCTGGCGTCTAGGAATATCCTCTCGAAATCCCCAAAAAAGTAGCAAACTGTACAAATTGTAACATATGGGGAGACCAACCGTGGTTAACTATCTTAAAGCGCAGAACTCACCTTGAATGAGAATAGCTGTGGCTTAATCAGAATCAGACTCAGTCTGTGTGCCGGTGGTGTTTGTCATGGGAAAAATAAGCCTTGTGTAGGAAGAATGATGGAAACTGGGTCGACGAGCCAACACTCTAGCTACAATGTCACGATACGCCCGGCGTGGCATAGGTGCAGACTGTGTTGTGGGTTTCATCCAACATGGATCCATACATGACCTATGAGAAATGAATACAGTGAGCCTGTTTGACATAAACACGTAAAAGTACACAATGCAACATTGCAAAAATGATCACATTTGAAATCCGTTTGGTAAACCATTAAATAAACTCCATATTGTATGTTAATTGCATTTTATATTATCTTGGTAATTGTATGTTACCTTCCTTGCATCTGATTACAAATGTTGTAAGACCCCAAACCACTCAAAAGTTACTCAAATGGTATAGAACAAGTTGCATAACTCTCAATAGCCTGGATACAATACCATGTATTATGGTTTTGAAGTGAAATCGAGTTATTCTACCATTCAATTAAGGGATTACTGCTGTGTTTTAGTAGAAAAGATAACAGGTAAGGGTAAAACCGTTTGCTAATACACTCACTCCATCACGGAAGACTGATCGACTTAATGACCACTTTGCCAGCACTTACTGTTGTTTACTTTAAATAAGAGGCGTTCTTTGGAGTCAGGTGGTAAATGCATTAATCTATAAAATTGAAATTCCTACCTGTCTTGCAGAAGCACCACTTTTCGATGCTAAAATTGTTTTGTCTATAAAATTATATATTGTTGCTTAAAATTTTAATAAAAGAAAGTTTGTTTACCCAATAATTAGTCGTTACCTCTCGTTACTATTACTTAATACACTCCTTTGCATCTATTTTATATTACTTTTTAAACTAAATTAAACGGTATCCTACAAAATATTGCAATAAAGTATCTGGAATCCAATTACTGTATTAAAATAACTTGTTTTTTTTAGAAATACAATTCAGACGAAGTCGCATTTTTCATATAATGCCAAGGATTCTTAGACAGTATAATCTGAATTTCAAAATTCCTTACCAAATTCTCTAAGAATTACTGAAAATCACATTTAATAGCCCATTTTTAGGAAATTGTTAAAAAAAATAAAAAGGTTTCTACCGTGGCCTGCAGATTCGTAGGTCTCCTCTATTGGTCCCATAGACTAAACCTTCTCCAGGAAGTGGAAGCCATCTCATTGAATTAAGACTAACATCAAAACGATTTTCACCTCGAAGTTCCACAGTTCGCACATGCTGAAAAATGGGCAACATAAAAATTTAGTTAAAAAAAAACCTTTTAACACTTGACAGAAACATTCTGGGCGAGATTTTACAATGCAATACTGAGACAGGTATGATATTTACATGTATGTGAATAAAGCCACATTATTTCAAGCAATCAATTTAAACATCCAAATAATGGAAGAAAGTTACCATTTATGAATCCATTATGAATTCAATATTCAGTATGAGTCGCAATTTGCAATGCAAAGATATTTTATATAAATTAAAAAAGATTATGTCAAAAATAAAGCGTGTAAAGATCGTCCTTGCACATACAAGGAGATTAAAATTAGAAAATATGACATTGATGGATCATCCAGTTTACTAAAGTTAAGTTTCCAATCCCACAAACCTGCAGATATTCCTTTTTTTCATCGCGTCCTTCCACTAATTGAAGAACTTGGCCAATAATCTAGAACAAAACAAGACGTATGATGTTGAATGGCGGTAAGAATTTATTATTTTTTAAGCTACTCTCCACATTGCGAAATTATCATCAACAGCCACGATACACATGAAATGAGTAAAATGCCACCCCACCCTCCCTCTTCAAATGTTATGCAATTTCATATATATTCAAAGTGCATAGGCCTACATGTTTTAGAAGATTTTGAATAACAATGTGGTTTTATAATAAAGTTAATGAAATACAAACGTTCATTAATTCCATCGGATAAATTCAATTTGAGAAAATAAAGGTTCAGTTTTCAAAAACATACTATAAACAAACAACAATGGTAAATTTTAAATAAATCAGTCATATAGCATTTTAGTAATAAAACCTGACATTAATATATCAGGTGTACAAGAATTTAAATAGCTCTGATAACAGTGTTTGTAATGCTCAACTGCAAATATTAAATTTCGTTCAAAACACAGGCACCTGGATTTTCGACATCAATTGAAACAAATTGAGCTTCGGATTATTGGCAGCATATAAAGTTTCGGATTTAAGATCCCAGCCAAAATTATCCAAATAAATGCACGAAGTGATTTTTTACATAGTTCTCCAACTGAAAAGATCTATGAAACTTTCGTTGATTAATATAATAAAATATATCATAACTAGCTCCATACGAATTCTAAAGCCTACACAAAAATGGAGAAACGACAAGTAAACTCACCAATTTCCCACTGTGTGAGGCCAGAGTTCGTCTACTTGATCCGAGACCAACAAGAGCATATCGTCCCAAGGGCGAAAGACTAATTGAGATCACACTTGAACTGAAGCTCCATAGGTAGAGGCATTGGCCAAAATTATCTGGTTGCAAGGAATGTACAGCTAGCAAAGTGGATGTGGGGACACTGCTTGGGACTAGTGTTGCCAGCAAACGACCATCAGCAGAAATTTCTATGTTGGCATCATTTTGTATAAGGCATTCGGGAACCACGACATTTACTTGAGCTATAAGAAACGAACCACACATTTTCAAAACATAGGCCTATGGCATCGAAAATATTCATGTTGATATAAACGCATAACACTTATTCCAAAACTACTTTTTGACATACATAGAGGGTGCAAGAAGATGTCAGCCACAAATTGGTTAAAGTCGCTTATTAAGAAGTGGTGCATTCCACTAGTAATAAACATGTAACACTGTGCAAGTATATCAGGAATTTCATGACATATTCATTTAACTGCTTAAAAAATGAACTTAAATTTTGAAAAATAAAAAGTAGAGGTACTACGGTTTTTGCTATTTATAAACATGTTTTTGAATTACCATACATTTAGTCACCTTAGGAAACGTCTAAGCAATCATGCCCTATTCAAAAGACAATTCTGTTTTTTTACTCACAATTGCTGATATCCGGTATTTGAAACTTGGTGAAATCCCAACACTGTATTCGATAAGAGGCCCGAGTGACTAAAATTGGATCGGACAAACCAGAATACAAACCTGAAGCTGAAAAATACAATGTTACAACCACAATGGACCGATTGGTACTGAAGGCTAAACATTATTAAATCCAGTTTTTCAATCTACATGCAAACAACACAACCAAGAGTTGGCAATCAAGTTAAAAACAATTAGAATAAGCCCGAAAACGTTATGTGTAATTCTAATGTTCAATATTGCTCTAATTTTCAAGAAGAAACACCCATTAGAAACCAAAAGCATGGAGACACAAAAACGTTTTTTTTACATGTGCATCACGAAACGTGTCACAGAAATATATTATTTTATGTGTCGTACGTGTGTAGTGTAATACAAAACAATGTATCTCTACAACAGACGTTTTATGACACGCGAAAAAAATGATATCGTGTGACTCCGGCCTAAGGCTGAACAATACCTTGCACGAAGTTAATACATAGAATTCAACACATACATTCAACTCAATCCAATCAACAGAAAGAAAAAATGCGACCATAATGCTACTGACCATAATTTGGGAAGAAAAATCAAAATTTAATAATTGAAAGCCATCACTGCCCTGCAACTCACTGGTTTGCTAGACTTTCAAGTTTTAATTCAAAGCTATACAATAAACTAGATTATGTAAATTTACTTTCCAACAAAACAAACCGGCTTGGACATATTTGAAATCGAACTGATTCAGTTGCGAAATGTAGTTATTTGAACAGTAGTCAAGTTAAGAAAAAAACTAGACGATTCTAATAGAATTAGGAAGTTGACAAAAAATAAATAAAGATAAAAAAAAAAAAGATGGTGTCAGCTTACCCGAACGAATGTTCCACAGGTGATTCCACCAATAAGGATACCATGATGCTGGAAAACTTGGTGAAGGGTGAGCTGAAGAGGACGGGTCTGCTGCTGAGGCTGATCCGGGCATGCCCTCAGACATTGAGGACGCACCATTAGTAGACCCAAGTAAGTTGAGTAGTTCCTCCAAAATGGATCGCAGGAGCTGTTCTGTGCTCGATATATTAAGTGGAGGATCCTGCAGTTGCGGTCCTCGGCCTCTTGCCCCATCCCTGCCGCCCCTGCCTGCCTCTCCTTCTGAATGGTTACTCTCATTCGAGGCTTCACTTGGCCGGTTTTGAAGACTAAGACTTCGTGTCATAGCTATTGAGGTTCGTGAGCTGGCATCTGGGAGGCCAGTACGAGGACTCTCTGTTGACAGTTGAACAGAGCTGGAAGCACGCCGGGGCTGGGAGAAGGCCGACTCTGATGCTGCTGCCTCCTCTCTAGGAGTTGTAGTAAGCATGTGCCGAAAGGTTGCCAACTGGTGGGTGGTAGAATCGCTAACAGAATTCCACGACATGGGATTCAGGCGCGATACAGATGGGAGGGAAGAGGCCGAAGTGGAAGGTGGAGAGGTAGAAGTTGGTGGATTTCTAAAATTGAAAAGCAGAATTATGAATCAAAGGCATGTTTAATGAGTCATTTACCTGCTGAAATTAAGAGTGTAAAATTTGGGTTAGATTTGTTTGGTATGCTCTGCAAGCATCACATTTGAAAAAAAAAAGTTCACAATTTTGCAAACTAGCATCACATTTTTATAAAAGTATGCAATTCTGATCTAAGGAAATTAAGTCCATTGTGGTCATGAGAAAATTCCTACATGATGTATTACAAATTTTAATTTTCTTGCTGCTGAGACCGTATTAACCTATGCAATTAATTGCACATTTCCACAAATATAATCATATCAATATTAGAAATTAATTTTATACTTGAATCGAAAACGGCTTTCATGCACCTGACAATCATTAGAAAGATGCACCCATTATTTCAGTTCAAGTAAGCAATAGTAACCTTTGTCGACGTGCCTCTGGCCGTTGAATAGATGAAGCCCACTGAGCATGCATAGTCCTTCCTGAAAAATAAAATGAAGCAGATATATGCAAGTCATAAAAAAGACTTTGGAATTTTACAGGTAGTTAAATTGGTCATTTCAACTCACTCTTTGACAGTAAAAAATGAACTTCTGACAATTATTAAAACTATTTCAATTGGTGCAATAATAAGATTAGTAATTTTTAAATGTGTTGTACACAAATGTAAAGGATAAGCACCCATATTAACCAACATGTTTTAAGCATGCTTGGAGGTCATTATGGTCACTGCACATCTTCATTTGAAAATGTTCAATTCAAACGAATGCAATTCAAAATTTATTTACAGGCAGGATTATTAAAAATGCTGGCATAAATTCAAACTTCTTACCGATGGCTTCAAGAGCTGTCGTCCTTAGAGCAAGGATGTTAGTATCTAAAGTTGCCAACTCCAACAAAGTCATCAATATACTGTGAATCAAGCGAGCCTTTGAACAGAGATAAGTTTGTAATGTAGTAGCATAGCACACATACTTGCATACAATTTAGAAAAAAGATTAATCACCATTCCCCGTTCAGAAACATCATTCATTTGATGCATAATGCTTGCATGTAGCATATCTTGAAGTTGAAGCAAGGAAACCATCGCAACTGCAATGTGACGTCTGGCATCACGATTTGGCTCCCCAGAAGTCCCATACCTAGTAACGGAAAAAACAAACAACAAAAGTTTAATTAGGACAAACCACTTCTATGAAATAGAGTAACATTACAAAGAAACACTGAATTCATGATATACTCAACAATACTTTAACATTACCTTTAAAATACACCTAAACAAAATCAAGTTCACAAATATACAGTATATACACTGGTAAAAAATGAACTGCTGATTCTGGAAAGCAATCAAAATTAGAACAGCAAAATAACTAACACATTATCTAACTAAAATTAAATTAATAATACATTAAATAAATAAATAAAAATGTGTTGTATTCAGATAAAAAAATAGTTAATATTTCAACAAATGAAAAATCTTGTGAGTCAAAAAGTAATATTCCAAAGATAACTCACTGCAAGGATGAATGCTGGAGCGAAATGGCAAGGGTTTCATATTCTCTCCAAAATGTAAGTAAGGAATAAACTAGATTTGCATCAGATGCATTGCTGCTTGCTAAATTATCTGAACTTCTGCTTCGGAGCATCAGCAACTCCCGCAATCGCTCACATATTCTTGTATATCGTACCCTCATAGAACGTAAATTTTCTTGCAACTCTTGAAAACTAAAATCAATTGATAAAAAATAAGACAAATCATGTAATTCAGGTTGCGCAGCTCATGATTCACGAAAAATATACACAAAATTCTAACTGAACTGACCTTAACCGGGGTGATCCTTCACTGTTAGGACTCTGGGGTTCATTTCTTAAGTTTGTGTTAGATTGACTGCTGGATGCTTCTGAAGGTGAATCAAAAGTGCGACTTCTGTCAGTCCTAGGAGGGTAATTAGACCTAAAAGGCTAAAAAATTCCAAAATGTTATTATCAGAATATATTTCTTAACATTATAATTACTTTACATTAGCTTACATTTTGATAACCCATATCTGCAGCATAATCTCTAGCCATGCGAAGAGCATCAGCAGCAGTAGGTGAGGGAGGTTGTTCAACCGGATCAACTGTTGATGAAGAGGCGTCATCCTAGTAATATACAAAATTAAATGTAAATAAAGAATAAAAACTGCCATAAATGAACACTTCAATTTCATTAAAACATCAAAGTACATTTGCAACGGAATAATATTGGGTTTTCACAGTTTTAAAAATTAAATTCTAAAAGATGAGTCATTGAACAATTCCGGGTGTTTACCCTATTTCCTGAAGCTTGAGACTGTAATTCTTGGAGCCTCTGAAGTAGTTGCCTATGTTGCTCATTAAGCATAAATAAGCGTTCATGCAGACTACTTTCCTCCTGCTCCCTTTCCCGTGATGCCATTGGACGAACTTCTTCACGAAGTCGGTAAACTGCTGATACGTTTGCAATACCAGTAAAAAGGCGATGGCCGTATGGATCAAACCGAACAAATCTAAATGAAAATGTATAGCATGGCAATAAACGATAAGTTATTTATCAGAGCTTATCGTGTAATTCATTCCTGTGGTGGACATCTTGAAAATTCTTGACATCTATCTGCAGTTTTGTATGTAAAATAAAATAAATTCCATATATTGAATAATTGATTCTCTTGTTAACTTGCCTCACACGTTCTTTATCGGTGGCCGTTTTACACCTGGCAAATGGTTGTGACTGACACCAGTTCCAAAAATACACCATGTTGGCTGTGGCAATGACTAACACCTGGTCGAGAGGGTGAAATGCGAGCGAAGCAATAGCGCTGCTAGTTTCTGTTGTCCATATTTCACAACCGCCATGCAGATCCCAGACTCTAACCTCCCCACCCAGGCAGCCCGATGCCAAAATGTCATTGTAAGATGGGTGGAACGTTAGGCACCATGGTGTGCGAGGATGACCTTCTAGAGTATGAAGGCACTTGCCAGTTCTTACATCACTAACATAGATACGATGGTTGCCATGTGCTGAAGCCACCTTGGTTCTGAAATAAAGACAAGAACAGTAATGAACGAAAAATAATCGAACCAAAATTAATACTAATGACAAATGATAGCAGTAGATTAACTATGTCCATATTTATTCATTTCTAATATTATGCTACAAAATGCTACATTTTGAGATTAAAATGAAAGCATATGTGTCAGAAATCGTTAATCATAGTTTTATTTCTGAGAAAACGCCTGAAATGAAAAATCCGAAAGGAACTTATAGTGGTTTTTACAGATATGCTATAGAGCCAAAAGAAACAGAATAAGTTAATTTTATGCCGGGCAAACAAAGTTTTTGCCAGCTTCTAAAAGCAGTGTCTTAAAATCCAACTCATTCCCTAACAATTGTTTATTTCTGATTTTTCCATCATCAATTTGCTGAATTTGGTTAGCAGGAAAAGGTTAAAATTTGTAAAAAAACAGGTTAACCAAAAAATTATCCAATTAGTTGATGTTATTTAAAAAATAAAAATTCCTTTATATTGAAAGAAGCACAGGTGGTTTACAAAACTAACTGATTGATGCATGCAACAACATACCCATCGGGACTGAACGCGACGAGAAACGTTGAACGAGTGTTTTCTGGAAGCTGGCAACTCTAAAGAAAACATCATAAAATTTACATGCATTCTTAAAACGCCATGTAAAATGCATTAATGGATTTAAATCAACAACTTACAATTTCTTCCATCTCACAGGAAGCTGCCTTTTCTTCAGCAGCTGCCATCATTTCTTTACTCGCCATTCCAATGTGCCATTTGTTGAAATGGGTTTCTCTGTGCATTGCCAGTGTGGCAACATTCTGGATACTTTTATTCATCTTTGGGCTTTAAGGAATCAGAGAAAACATTCTTGCTTTAATGTTTTTGATGTTGATCAACATACATGAATATAAGAAATATAACAATAGAAAAGATGAACAATTTGCATCCATTGACTCGTACCATAAAATTGTAAGTACAATATTATAGCCATGCCATCTTCAATAATGTACTGAAACTTGCTCAAATGTAAAATAAAACAATATTTAATTTTCTATATAATATAGTTTTATATAGCTTGCAGTAAATTGAATTGACTAATAATTAAAAATTCACTGAATAAAGTAACAATCAAAAAGTAAGACATCTCAAACTCAGGGTTGATTATAGTTGACATTCTTTAATTTCATGCTGTAGCCTATGTCTATGTCTAAAAGTTGTGAATTTTACCCTTTCATCAGATAAACCTGAATATGGGAATTTCTCAGTTCAGCACTCCACTCATTAAAACTCCAAAAAAATTGGCCCAGGAATAACGCAATAAATTTCCAGCTCAAATAATAGGAACATTTCTTTACAGTACATAATTTGAAAATATTGTTAGTAGCTTTAAAAATATCTTAACAGTGCATCTTTGATTGCATCCACATCTGTAACACAAACCATACTAATGACACCAAATGTTTAGCTACGCATCCCTTACATGCTAAGTTGATTTTTCTTCGTTAATTGGGCTAACTTTATAGCAAATTTACCATAAATAAATTTCGAAATATTGAAAAGAATTTTAAAACTGCCACCTCAAAATTCTCTACACTGTAAGCGTTTTTCTGCAAAGAAATCAGTGTTACTTCCAGTTTAGAATAACCAAGCTCTACAACAATTCCTCGACTGTAGGTATTTCAGGCACTCCTTAAACATCTACATAACCTACCAGATATTTTGTACAGACATCAGATTAGTTCAACCACTAATGAGTAAATCTAGCACACCAACAGATCAGATCATAAAGAGTTTATGAATAAAAATTGTGGCGTTATTGGGGAAGGACAATGTGATCTTTGAAGGCAGATACATAAACAAATTTGCAAATCTAAACTGCAGTTCAAGTCTGTAGCCTGGAAATCCCATGTGACAACTTGTAGAACAAGAACAGTAAATATACATTGCACGATTTTTGGCAAAACGTGTTAAAAAAACTCGATCTGCACAGCAAAATTACTTAGCTGAGTTCCAAATCAGTCAGCTTGTTGGATGTGCAAACTCATATGAGTGTCTGTTTACAACAATATTATCTAATGTCATGCAAGACTGTCTGCATACTGAGCAGAGCTATACCTAACCAGAAGCTGGGTAAACCATTAAACTCTTGATCAGCCTCCATAAAGTGGTGTGGAACTGTGGACACCTAGCATCGCTTTTGAGCCACTTGGACTGGTTTTTATTTACTTTATCTTAGGATGTGGACGATTGTTTAGTTCTTTTTTTTTGCTTGTAGGTTTTTAAAGTACCTTCTCACCAAGCTTTAGGCAATATTATGATGGCCTACATATAAATTGAGATTTTTTCCAATATTCTGTAAAAAAAACTGTGCCCTATGTTTGGTTTACTGGTCACAACTTCACAAGGGCACTGTGCTGACATAAGAAAGGAATGGTACAGAATGGCATCCAGAAAAAAACGGCAGCTGCAGTATGTCACAATTAATAAGAATGGATGAAGAATAAATTGACGCCACCTAGATCTGCATCAGTCAATTATGCATTTTTCAGAACAGAATTATAACGATCCTGCTATAGTAAGTTCTTCACTATCTTCCTCAATGACAATACAAAGTAACACAGGTGGCCTTGCTAGGTGTAAATACATATATTAGTTACATAAAACCTTTTGTTTTTCAGTATGTATGTGCTATTAGTCTAGCTGAATAATACGCACAGTATATCGGTATGCATGGGTTACAGATATCAAACATTACACATCAGTGCTAATATTTTTTGATGAAACGCATGCAAATATGATAAAATGCTAAACCTCGAAATATACCGCAAATGCCTCATTATATACACTTTAGTACAGTATACAAAGGCAATAACTTTCATATACATATTTAATATATAACGCTAATAAGCATTTCATCAAATTACGTTACTGATGCCATGGGACTTCACAACCGATATGCATTCAATAGCAGCTCCTCAAATCGGAATTTCCTTTGCCGAGATAAGTTAATTATACACTGATCCGAAGCATCATCAAATCCGAGATGATTAACGTGTATAAAACTCAGGAAAGACTAGTAAATAGGTTTTACTGAGTACATAAACGTATATGTACTTGTATGCCGTAAAACGCACTAATAATATATACGAAAAAAAAGTGTATATTGCTCCACAGTAAAAGACTTACCGATTTTAAATTCACCTGTCCAGATACCTTAAGATTCTTCGAATATTCTCCCAGAAAACGGCTGATTAATTCTTTTCAATACCACCGAAAATTCTTGTTTTCGTCATATTTTACATCGCGGGGAGATTCAGAAGCACATCGTGCATACTTCGCGTCGAGTAAAGACTATTCCGCGTTATGAGAGTGAAGCCAATCCATTTTCAAAAATGTCAGCTGCGGCAGCCATATTGAGTGTCTGAAAATTCAGTACCGGAATGTTCAACGATACGTGAAATATCAGTACATGATTAGTACACATGTACATGTAGATCTGGCAAGAATCGGAAATGAAACACGAAATATACAGTGGCTTAAAGTGAAAACCATACACCTGCGTTCAACAGCTGTGTATGCAGCTAATTATCTAAATTTAACGAATAAAAATAACTT